>WAAF01002160.1:0-100114 GCA_013400475.1 Tricholaema leucomelas | reverse complement strand
GTTTCCCCCCCCCCCCCCCAATTCTTTTGTTGTTTTCTGCTTCTCTGTACACCAGAGCCCAAGGCAAACTCAGCTCAATTGGATATCAAAGGGCCCAGGTACTCCATTTCCTGAAGCTGCTCATATCTCAATAGCAAATGAATTCTTTGCTGAATTAAGTGTTCTCAGTGTTCATCACCTAGGATGATGGTAATGGAAAAGTCTCCTTCCAAGGTGTTAAGGTGACAGACACCTGTCATGGTGATGCTGAGGCTTTCCACAGTAAGAAACCATCCAGAATCTTATGAGTCACAGAAGAGCCCCAAACTGCTATGAAGAACTCTCTCTTCTTCAAAGGAGAGAAATGCAAGTCATAACCACAGACTAACAACCACCTTCCTAATACCTGGAGCAGAAGACAGCAGAAAAGACCAGTCAGGAAATCTGAGCTTACACCCATCTCTAAACTATGTTAAGGTCTCCAATTCACCCCAAAAGCTGTCACTGCCTCCCTGCTGAAACACCCAGAGCAGGTTGCCCAAGATTGAAACATCCAGGTGGGTTTGGAACCTCTCCAGGGAAGACCACCTTTGGAAGGGCTCCATTCCATTAAATCTTTTCAAGCATGTAATATATATCATTGGGATATTAGGAATCATTTCTTGCCTGACAGAGGGCTCAGGCATAGGAACAGGCTGCCCAGGGAGGTGATGGAGTCACCATCCCCAGAACTGTTTGAGAAGCAAGTAGATGTGGCACTTGGGGACATGGTCTGGTGGGTCACAGTTGGGTAGAAGGTTGGACTTGATCTCAGAGGTATTTTCCCACCTCTGTGGTTCCATATTTCAAGCTGTACCTTCTCTGATTCCAGGTTCTCCTGTCTCCTTTTTCCCACCCAGCTGGTAAATAGTTACTATGGCAGCACTTCATGCAGCGTGACACAGCATTCTCCCACATCTCAGCAGCAGCTCTGTCTGCCCTTCTAGCTTCTCTATGGTGATAATCTCACTCTCTTTACCGTTTCATTGCAGAATTGTGATTTTTAGAAGCTCATTCTCCACTTGTGCAATTCAGCATTTGAGGGAATCAATGCAAGAATCTGCTAAGTGAGGCTCATACCTACTCAGGATGCTGTTTCATCTTTACTCTTGTGTTGATCACAAAGGTGTTACAACTGTTTCTGTCATCACACAGTGTCTCTCTGGAGCTTTAGGTTGCCCATTGCCAAGTGAGTTGATCTAATATCAAACCGCAGCATGCCCAGCTCCAAAATGTCCCAGTTTGGTTGATTTTGAGCAGAAACTGCTCATCTTTTTCAGAGCTCCTTATTTTCTGTTCCTGGGCAGGGACTCAAAGCATTTATCTTGCTTTCACAGGATGTTAGGGGTTGGAAGGGACTCAAGGAGATTGAGTCCAACCCCTGTGCCAGAGCAGGACCATACAATCTAGCTCAGGTCACAGAGGAACACATCCAGACAGGCCTGGAAAGTTTCCAGAGAAGGAGGCTCCACAACCTCTCTGGGAAGCTTGTTCCAGTGCTCTGTGACCCTTACAGTAAGGAAGCTCCTTCCCCCTTGTGTTGAGCCAGAACCTCTTTTGCTGCAACTTACACCCATTGCTCCTTGTCCTATCCCAGGAAGCAGTGAGCAGAGCCTGTCCCCCACTCCTGGCAGCCTTCAGATACTTATAAACATTTATCAAATCACCTTTAAGTCTTCTTTTCTCCAGACTAAACAGCCCCAGGTCCCTCAGCCTCTCCTCATAAGCCATGCCCTCCAGTCCCCTCATCATCCTCATAGCCCTCTGCTGGACCTTCTCCAGCAGATCCCTGCCCCTCTTAAACTGGGGAGCCCAAAACTGAACACAGTATTCAAGATGAGGTCTCAGCAGGGCAGAGTAAAGGGGCAAATGTTGTATTTACATCTTGAGTTTTCTCTGTGATCCTTTCTCTGGTCTTTAGGCATGAACTGGTTAACCAGATGTCACTATTACCAGCAGCACAGCTGCCTGAGTGCAGAGAGAAGCCACAAACCTCTTCACCTGTGCTTTCAGCCCAATTATGGAGGAAAAGAATCCACCAGCATTCAACTTACAACAGCTAAGAGCACCAGAAGGTTTCTGCAAGTTAGGAATGTAGAAATAATTGATTTTTGATAACAGTGAAGCCTTCAGCACCTGTGGATTTCCATATCACAGCTGCATTGCTCCAGGACTAGAAGGGTGGGAAGTGTCATTGCTGTTTTTCCTGTGCTTGAGGTATTCGTTTAGCCTTGTTCCAGCTTGTCACAATGCAAACGAGCCTTAACTAGCTGCCTGGGGATCTCATTTTATAGCTTTCACTTTCTAACACGGTAGCTGCCAGGGTAAGAAGAAATAAGTGGAATATCTGTGGAAAGGGTTAAAATAGTTTTCCGGTACACTTGCTGCAAGTTAAGATCTTGAGAACCACAAGGCAAAAACGCACTCGGAGCAGAAATGTTTGTTAGCTTCTCTGCAAAGCTCCCCGGGGCTCTTCCACTTCTTTCTCGGCTGCTGCTGAGCACTCTCAACCCTGATGTCACCCACGAAAGCCTTTCCCGTGTCACCACCTTCCCAAGAAGAAACACAGGGGCCCGGGCCAGGACCGCCCTCCAGCACCACGGACAGCGCCCCCCCCCCCTCATTAGCGTTAATTAAGCCCTTCTCCCCCTTTAAACCACTGAGCGAGCCGGGGGCTGCCCGCTGCGCTCTGCGTTACCTCCCCCAGGGGCACGGCACACGGGTCCCTGCTATAAGGCAGCCCAGCTCAGACAACCGTGGAACCGTTCGGCTTGGAAGGGACTTCTGAGATCGAGCCCAAGCATTAACCCAGCACTGCCAGGTCACCACTAAACCACGGCCCTCAACACCACATCTACACAACTTGGACACTCCTCCAGGGATGGGGACTGCACCGCTGCCCTGGGCAGGCTCCTTCCTTTCGATGAAGAAATTGTTACTCACATCCAACCTAAGCCTCCCCCATGGCAACTTGAGGCCATTTCTTTTTGTCCTATGACTTGTTCCTCGGGGGCAGAGACTGATTCCAATCTGGCCTCCAATCTCCTTCCAGGAAGTTGTACAGAGCCAGAAGGTCTCCCCTCAAGCCTTCTTTCCTCCTCACTAAACAACCCCAGTTCCCATAGCTGCTGCTCACTGGACTCATGCTCTAGATCCTTCACCAGTTTCATTTCCCTCAATGTCCTCTTTGAAGTGAGAGCCCAAAACTGAACCCAGAATTAAGGATGCAGTCTCACCACTGCCCAATACAGGGGAAAAAACACTGTCTTGGTCCTGCTGACAAATAACAGCCAAGGGGCTCCTGGTTCAGTAAATAAACAGCAATGAGGGCTCCCCTCAGCCTCCTCTTTTTCAAAGTAAACAGGCCCAACTCATTCTGGTTAAATGAAGGGCCAAGGTCAGGCTTTTGAAGTCAAAGACAGATCTCCCCTCGAGGCAATAGAGCTGACCAGTAAACAGGTGCCTAAAGCATTCTCAACATTGGCATTATCCATATGAGCTTGCAGAGCATTTTGGTTTGCTGGCAGCTCCCACCTGAACTACATTTCCATCAGCATACACCTTACCTTACTGTAAAGCATGGGGTTCCAGTCAGGACTCCCTCAGATGCACAGAGGCAGGAGACAAGCACAGCACACTCAGCCTCACCAAGGTGAAGTGCCATGGTATCCAAACACAGTAAGCAGGACAAGCCTCAGGGTGTCAACCAGAAGACAGCCAAGAGACCAGACCATCAAGTAACTGCAGAACCATGAGGCAGGCTCCTAGGTGAAGTCAGCTCACAGGTCAGGATCCAAATCAACAGATTCCACAGCCAGGTAGAAGGATGTCTGTGAGTGAACTGGAGACAAGGTCTTCTGCAGCACAGCCAAGAAGTAGGTGCTTCTGGGACTGAGCTTAAATAGGCTCCATGGAAGGGTGTGGGTGGGAGCTCAGGTGAGGCTGATCAGGGCCATCAAAGCTTGTTAGTTCCCTCAGGACTCCAATCATCAGGGGCTTTCTGTTGCAAGACTTTTAGTGTTTGACTCCAGGTGTTGAGCATAATGAGAGCTCCACATGGTACAGTTATATCAGAAATGGACTTTCTAACGGTGAAACTTTCACAGTGAAGACATTTCATTTGATAAGGGCATACTTCTAAGTGTACACACACACAGAGATTACTTGGGTTTGATTCCATTTACAGAGTGGAACTTTTTAATATGTCTCCTAGTCTTTAATAGGTCTTTGGTGTGAGGGTGCTGGAGCCCTGAAGCAAGCTGCCCAGAGAGGTTGTGAAGTCTCCTCTGTGGAGACTGTGATTCTGGGCAAGCATCTGAGGGTGACCCTGCTTTAGCAGGAGGGGTGGACTAGATGATCATTAAAGGTCACTTCCAACTCTCTCCCTGCTGGGATTCTGGGACTGCTTTTCCCCCAGCCCTTGAATGCCAGAAGGTGTATGACCAGGAGGCTGCTGCAGACTCTGAACAGCAGCATTGCCATGTAGTGCAGGCAGCGGGGTTGTGCTGTGACTGCAAAGCAGAAGACCCTTCCCACCAGCAATTTAAATGCTGGCTGCATTAGTTCAAAAGCCAGCAGGTTCCTTTCAAGCTGTAAATGCTGCACGGAGAGGAAGAAAGCACTCGGCTTCCCCAGGCAAGGTGAGAGATGCCCTCACAGCCACATTTTGCCATCAATGGACATCGTGACTTCGTCAAAAGCAGCAGGGCAGCCAGCTTTCTGCTCTGCTTTTTCCTGTAACAATCCCTTCTCTCCTCTGGTTGTGAGGAAGCTGCCATCTGCTGTCGGAGGCTCATGCACAGACCTGGAGCCAGCAACGGTACAACAAATAGAAGCCAAAAATGCTTCAGAATCACAGAATGGTAGGAATTTGAAGGGACCTCTGGAGATGATTGAGTTCAACCCCCTTACCAAGACAGGTTCAGCAAAAATAGCCTTTTGAGACTGCAGCTGAAATAACTTTTACACGAGTTTTTACTTTCTATCTCACACATTTATCCATCATTTTATGTTTTTAGCTTGTACTGAAATTAATTGTGCCAGGGGAAGTTTAGGTTGGAGATTAGAGAAAAAAAATCTTTCCTGCAGGAGAGCTCAGGCTTTGGAACAGGCTGCTTAGGGAGGTGGTGAAGTCACCATCCCTGGAGGGGTGCAAGAAACATAAGGACATGGCACTTGAGGACATGCTTTAATGGCCATGGTGGTGTTGGGTCACTGGTTGGACTTGATCTTGGAATTCTTTTCCAATCAACACAATTTTATGATTCTGTGGTTCTATGGTTCTATGAACTGGAGCACCTTTTAAACAAGAATTTGTGGAGCAGGCAACAACTCTGCCAGGGATTTGGGGGTCATTTGCTTTCTTGCTATGATCAACTGCCTGTTTGTGTTGGTTTAATTAAAATATAGAAGGGATAAATCATGTAAGGTGGAAAACTCAGGAAGCTGTTCAAAAGGAAAGATAATAATAATAACGTGACCAATATCCCAGAATCACAGAACTTTAGAGGTTGGAAAGGACCTCCAGAGATCATCGAGTCCAACCTCTCTGCCAAAGCAGGATCCCCTAGAGTAGTTTGCTCAGGAACGTATCTAGGTGGGTTTTGAAAGTCTCCAGAGAAGGAGACTGAACAATCTCTCTGAGCAGCCTGCTCCAAGGCTCCATCACCCTCACTGTAAAGAAGTTTCTACTCGTGTTGAGGCAAAACCTTCTATGTTCCAATTTGTAGCTGCTGTTCCTTGTCTTATTGCTGCTGATCAGTGAAAAGAGCTTGGCCTCATCCGCTTGAGCTCATCCCTCAGATATTTGTGTACACTGATAAGATCTCCTCTCAGTCTCATCTTCTCCAGACTGAGGACATAACTGAGCTACTAAAAAAAGTCTCTCATTTATAAAGTGCTCATAAGGGTCAGAAGATGGATCTTGATCCCTGCCACACATTCGAACAGCACATGGAGTTGTGCTAGCTCAGCTGTGATGCCTGGCTCTAGCAAAATGCATTCATACTTTATTCACTCTTTCAGCTACAGCTGCTGTGACTATTGCTTAAGAATGTTCACTCCTGCCTTCACTTGCTCTTGGTTCACTGTGAAGTCCTTGTGACTGTTGGAGTGCAAGAGAAAGGAAACATCTCAGCTTTCGCCACTGAGGCCCTAAGTCACAGTGCAACAGGTTCTGCAGTCAGAATAATCTGCAAAATCAAGACAGACACCACTACACTGTGAGGTCTAAATAGCCAAGGTGACCTTGGAAGGGACAGGTGCTTTAGGAGCATCAGCATGCAGCTCATTTGTGCTGCATGGAAAGAACAAATCGCTGCTCGTCAAGGTAACAGCAAAAGCGGCTGTAAAATAGTAATTCTCACATTTAATATCCTGCCTCAAAGAATATATTTCTCAAGGGAGTAAAACACACTGTATGGGCCAATAAAATGGATGTAGTAGGAGTGAATCCTGGTCTGAACGTAGGGATGCAGAATGGAATGTGCAAAAAGGGGGCTGTAAATAAAATCAAAGTGATGAAGAGGTTGAGTGAATCAAAGTGATTCAGCCAGAGGAAAAAGGCCATTGCATGAAACAATCATGTTCAGAGGAATTACTCACAGGAGCGTGTGTCATCAGTGGGGTTTAAGCCAGAATTTACACTGCAAAAGATCTGCATTGCTTAATGTTCTCTGGAAAAGGAGGTGGATGCAATGTGAGCGTTGTGGTTTGAGGGGGTTCCAGGTTGTCCTGGATTTCCTAAAGCAATGCCAACATGGAGCGATGCCAATGACTCCCTGAAGCTGAGTCTGAGCTGTCCTGATAGGAGCTCGCTCATGACTGGGCAAGAAAACACATAGGAGTAGCACAGACATGCACATGGGAAACATCACCTCACTAAAAATAGCACAGGGCTCTACATGAAGTTTACCCAGCCCAGGATTGCTGTGGACCATCTGCAGCAGCATCAGGGAAAGGCTGTTGGAAAAGTTAAGGAAATGGTCTAAGTAGTTTGGGAGTGATTGGAGTGAAAGAAGGCATGGTCTGTGTGGTGGCTGTAAGTGGAATGTATGCCTGCTCTAGGTCAACCTGCTTTAGCAAGGGGGTTGGACTAGATGATCTCCAGAGGTCCCTTCCAGCCCCCACCATGCTGGCTTTCTGTGACCTGCAAAAGGGCTTGCAGAGCACAAGGAAGAGAGATGGGGAGACGAAACCACAGAGAAGCATTTGGAAGTGGTGTCATGAGGAAGAGGAGCAGTGGAAAAGGGAGACCCTGTACTTTGCAACCAGGAGAGGCAAGAAGGAATAATTTATTACTCCTCAAAACAGGCTGAACAAGTGCAGGTCTCAGCTGCCCCTCAGAAGAGCTGTTCTCTAGACCCCTGCAGTAAGTTTTGACAGAGAGTTTTCAGGCTTTCTTAGTTCAGGAGCAGCAAGACAGCCCAGCTGAGCAGCTGCTTTGATGGCTGAACACCCACGAACCACTGCCATGCTGGGGCTCCGTGATACAAGTGTGAAAACCTGAAGGTCTAAGAAATCACTGGAAGGCTTTGGCTTTCCATTTACATCAGAGTTTCAAAACCAGCTCTTGAATGCTAAAGCAGCTGCCTTTAAGCACATGGGAGACCTCAAGATCTTCTAAGCTAGGTCAAGCTGTTCCCTAGAGAGCAGTGTTTCCTTCTCCCCTGCAAGGGAGGAGAGTGGGAGCAGCTGGAGCTGCCAGCCAGGAGCACCAACACAAAAAGGAGGTTGTGCTGCCTGCGACACTTCTGGCTAACGGTGACAAAGGCACTGTCTGCTGCTTGCTTTGCAATAACACACTGACTCCCAGACCCTGCTTCTTTTCTCCCAAGGTTAAGAAGTAAATGCCATTTAGGAGATGATCAGAAAAGATCTTGAAACTATTTCTCAGCATCCAGGTGGGAAAAAACAAACTGAAATCCTCAGACCTATTTGAAACTAATCACAGAATGGCTTGAGTTGGAAGAGAGCTTCAAGATCATCTAGTTCCAACCTCCCTGCCACGGGCAGGGACACCTCTAACTAAACCAGATTGCTCAAAGCCTTATCCAGCCTGGTCTTAAACACTTGCAGGGATGGAGCTGTCCACAGCTTCTCTGGGCAACTTGTACCAGTTTCTCACATACTTCACAGTAAATACAGTAAATGCCACCCTCTATCCTCCCCCTTTTTTTTCCCCTGGGTGAATAACCTGATTCTAATATTGATCTGATTTCCCAGCTCTAGAGACGATGCTGTCACTCTGCTTGCTGCTTGTTCAGCGCACACCGATGGACACAGACTGTGGGACCCCCATCTCCACCCCAGAAGCACAGAGTAAAAACTGTCATGGCTGTTTGGAATGAGTGAGAGATGAACAGTCTCCTTGTGGTGGTTGTGTAAAACATAGCAGTTCTAAACATTGCTGTTCCTCTCAGCTGACTTGGAAATGTCAGCCGCTTCCAAAGGATGTGATTAAACCACCAGGCAGGTCTCTTGCAGCTGCTGGGGAACCACGGAGTGCTTTGAGGCACTTTGCTCCATAAACTTCATACACAAGTCTTCAATCTCTGATCTTGAGCATTAAACCTTCTGCCTGACAAAGTCCTGCCAGCAGCCCTGCAGTAGCTGGAGCACAACTGGTCACCACCTCGCTCAGGTGGAAAGAAACGGGTCTCAACAGGCAAGGATTAGTTTTCGCCTCCTCACAGGATCTTCTGTTTTCAGTTTCACCCTCAGTTTTGGCCAGCTGCAAGACAGAAGAGTGGGGGAGCCACGGGGATTTCTCCAGTATTACTCATCCTGTTTTTCAATTAGCCACCTGAAACAGAAAAGCAGAGTTTGTTTTTCCTAGCAGGGAGGAAAATGAAGATGTTAAAGCAAAAGGGTCATTCGTCATCTTTGGTGGTTGGATTTGATGATCTTAGAGATCTTGTCCAGCAGAAACAATGCTGTCATTCTATGGTCATCTACTGCCCAGTGCACAAAACTGGAACTGATAGCTAAATGCCCACAACCTGAATAAATCCAGGGGAAAACAGGATGGAAGATATGGAATATCTTTGTCCTTCTCTGAAGACTATCCTTAAGTAAGAAGACTTATCTACAGGAGAGGTGTTTAGAATTTTCTAGGGATTTACTTGAAGAAGATAAATAAAGAGTAAGTCTGGCTAGTGAAAATGGCCCAGGAGTGGGGAACAATCTCTTCTTCCAAGGAACAAGTCCCAAGGACAAGAGGAAGTGGCCTCAAGTTGCACCAGGGAAAGTTTAAGTTGGACATGAGGAACACTTGCTTCTACGAATGGGTTGTCAAGCCCTGGCCCAGGCTGCCCAGAGCGGTGGGGGAGTCTCCATCCCCCGAAGGGTTTCAAAGTTGTGGAGATGTGATGCTGAGGAGCATGGTTTAGTGGTGGACTTGGCAGTGCTGGGTTAAGGGTTGGACTTGATCATCTTAAAGGTCTCTTCCAACCAAAACCATTCTATGATTCTATGAAAAGCCAGGAGGGATGCGGAGCTGGCACAAAGGCAGCACTGCCAGGGCTCATCAGGTGTTAGGTGTCCCAGGGTGTGCCCTCAGCTCTCACTCAGCTGCTGGATCCCACTGATGTTACCAAGCAGGGTGTGATGCCCTCTCAAAACAGGTTTTTGAAGGGCACTCTTTTTCCCTTTTGCCACCCTGCCCAGCATTTTAATTTGCTAATGAACTCACCAAGTTTAAGCACCGGCTCAAAATGTCCCACAGAATCACAGAATTAACCAGATTGGAAAAGACCTTCAGGATCATCGAGTCCGACCTATCACCCAACACCTTCTAATTAACTAACCCATGGCACTAAGTGCCCCATCCAGTCTCCTCTTAAATACCTCCAGGGGTGGTGACTCCACCACCTCCCTGGGCAGCCCTTTCCAATGCCAATTGCTCTTGCTGTGAAAAGAGTGTTAGTTCTTCCTAATGTCCAGCCTGAGCCTGCCCTGGCACAGCTTGAGCCTGTGTCTTTTTGTTCTGTCACTGATTGCCTGGGAGAGGAGACCAACCCCACCTGGCTACAACCTCCTTTCAGGTAGTTGTAGCCAACAATGAGATCTCTTCCTAAGCCTCCTCTTCTGCAGGCTGCATACCCCCAGCTCCCTCAGCCTCTCCTCACAGGGCTGTGCTCCAGCCTCCTCACCAGCCTTGCTACCCTTCTCTGGGTATGTTCAATCACCTCAACATCTTTCTTAAATACAGGGGCCCAGAACTAGACACAGTACTCAAGGTGTGGCCTGACCAGTGCTGAGCACAGGGGTGGAAGGACTGCCCTGGTCTTGCTGGATGCCAGGATGCCATTTGCCCTAGCTGACTGGGAGCTGATCTGGAAGATGACATTATCAATAGCTTCTAAAAATAGGATGAAGTGAAAAACACACAAACAAAAGTTGCTTAGTAAGACTGAAAACACAGAAATAACTTTTTGTTTGAAATCTCTGTGGTCTTTTTTAGTGCAGTTGCTGAAGTTGCTCACCATGCTGATGTCACTGTCCTTAGGGTACCTTGCATGGTTTTGGTTTACTTCATGAAAGTCCCTCAAAACCAGGTAGGAAAAAATAGCCTGTAAGTGCTGCAACTGCTGCAGTCCAAGAAAGTCCACCTGGGGCAAAGTAGAGGCTGAACATTTGGTTTTTAGGTGGAAAAAAAGCCCCAAAATAGTGCACATTGGGCTGACCAAACCCATAATGCTACATCTGCTACAACCTGGAAACCTTCAGACCACTCTGAGCAACCCTTTCAGAGGTCCACATCACAGCAAGAAGTGTTTGGATGCCCACCAGTGCCAAGGGTTAAAGTACTCATCAAATCATTGCATCTTTGATGACTGGATTAGACCTCACAGAGGACTGGCCAAGAGTACAGAACAGCAGCCTGTGATCTGTGCCTGTGGTTCTGGTGACGAAGCATCTGCAAAGCTTCCGTAGAGGACTGGAAATGAAGTCTGTGTCAGGTAAATTCACTTTCTGCCACAAGTATTCCTGTTACACTTTTATTCCCTCAGGAGTTTGGTTAATTGGACATAATTAACAGGATTATTTAATCAAGGTCACCCAATTGTAAGCCTTGACAGTCCCAGGAGAAAATGTGTGTTTGTAAACATGAGCATTCAAACAGACCATGAGAAGAAGGGTCAATATGTTGAGATTGCTGAGTTCAGCCTTTTGCAGAAGCTGACTCCAGAGGAGCAAGCCAAAAATGAACGAAACCTTCAGCTGAGTGTGAGGGCAGGTCCATGGCTTGCAGTGCAACTGCAGGTCCTTGATTCACCTCTGGTTTCTTGTCTGGTTTCCAGCCACACCCTCACTGCAGAAGGAATCATAGAACCACTCAGATCGGGAGAGACCTTTAAGATCGCCAAGTCCAGCTGTTAACCCAGCACTGCCAGGTCACTGCTAAACCATGGCCCTCAGCACCACATCTGCACAGCTTTGAAACCCCTCCAGAGATGGAGACTCCACTACTGCCCTGGGCAACTTGTGCCAGGGCCTGATAACCCTTTTGGGGAAGAAATTGCTCCTCATGTCCATTCAAACTACAACCCTTCTGGGGAAGAAGTTGCTCCTTATGTCCATTCAAACCTCCCCTGACACAACTTGAGTCCATTTCCTCTTCTCTTATCACTTGTTACTCAGGAGAAGAGTGTTACACACACTTTCCTACGAGGTTCTGAGTGGTGACTGAACAGTGATGACAGCTGTGGAGGTGTGCTCACTTGCCACTTCAGTTTTACACTGAAACATCTGGATTTTTCACTGAATCCCAGCATGGCAGGGTTAGAAAGGACCTCTGGAGATCATCCAAGTCAACGCCTCCTAAAGCAGGGTCACCCACAGCAGCATCACAATGTCCAAGTGAGTTTGGCATCTCTGCAGAGAAGGAGACTGCACCACCTCTCTGGGCAGCCCTTAGTGGCAGTAGTTACTACATTTTATCAGCATGCACTGCACTGACAGCACAAGGTTGGTGCAGTAAATCCACCTTCAGGGAAATTAACTCCATCTGATTAACCTGAGCTCCTGTTTGCAGTCAGAACAGAGAGCATCCTTCCTTTCTCCACATCTCCTGCACGACCAAAAAAGCTTCTTTAACTGTACACATCTGCACTCACCTCTGACTGAGAGGCCAGATAAGGCAGGCAGGCTGACGTCACTGCCACTGATGACTAGGCACAAACCTTCCTCTACACCACTCTCCAATGTAGGTCAGCGCTGATGGTTTGCCACAGGTATGCTGGTTCCTGGAAGGGGCTTTTGCAGGCTTCTTAGAACAGAGTTGTAGTCGATTCGGTAAGGAATCTGTAGTTTCAGATGTTGTGAAAGCTGGGACAGTGCTTAGATGCTCAGGGTTTATGCAAATCACAGGATGGCAGAATTGCAGAATGCTGGGGGTTGGAAGGGACCCCTGGGAAACCTTGGAAATGATTTTCCCTTTGGGAGGGACCTCTGGAACCGGGGAGCTGAGAACTGAACCCAGTACTGCAGATGTGGACCTCTGGAACCGGGGAGCTGAGAACTGAACCCAGTACTGCAGATGTGGACCTCTGGAACCAGGGAGCTGAGAACTGAATCCAGTACTGCAGATGTGGACCTCTGGAACCGGGGAGCTGAGAACTGAACCCAGTACTGCAGATGTGGCCACAGTGGGGCAGAGTAGAAGGGGAAGAGAATCTCCCTTGACCTGCTGGCCACACTTTTCTGAAGGCCACTGCTTTTTTGGTCCACAAGCACATTGCTGGTTCATGGGGAACTTCTTGTCCACCAGCACTCCAAGGTCCTTCTTTGCAGAGCTGCTTCCCAGCAGGTTGGTCAAGCCCTGTACTGGTGCAGGAGGTTATTCCTTCCCAGGTAAAGGACCCTACACTTGTCCTTGCTGAACTCCATGAGGCTCCCCTCTGCCCAACTCTCCACCCTGTCCAGGTCTCACTAAGTGGCAGCACTGTGATGTCAACCACTCCTCCCAGTCTGGAATTATCAGCAAACTGGCCGAGGGTCCACTCTGTCTCTTCATCCAGGTTGGTGATGAGGATATTGAACAAGGCTGGACCCAGTGGTGGCTCCAGAGAAACATGGTGAACTACAGGCCTCCAAGCAGACCCTGCCCAACTGATCACAACCCTCTGAGCTCCCTGCTTGAGGCAGTTCTCAGCCCACCTCACTGTCCACTCATCTAACCTACACTTCCTCAGCTAGGAGAACGTTATGGGATTCAGAGTCAAAGGCCTGTCTGAAATGCTGTTGCCATTTACAGCTCAAGGCTCTAGGGAGATTTTCTTTAACTACAAACACCAAATGTTGAGTGGGCCAAGCTTTGAGATGTAGTTTTGGAGGACAGCCTATATGTTGACCTCATGGCCCTGTGTAACTGGGTTATCTGCTCAAGGCTTTCCTTTGCCACTAACATACAGCAGCTCTTATTCATCTCTGCAGAACGTTGGAGCAAAGATCCTATGAAGCAGGATGTTTGTAGGAGACCTGGCCAACAAAACACAACACTTGTCCTCATAAACAAAGCATGAAAGAATATTTGTATGTGGTAGCCATAGCTGAGTCTGCAGGTCACGAGGCAATTGCTTTGCAGGCTCCTGAGTCTCTCTGCAGCGTGGCTGTGGATGACTGCCAACAACTCTGGAAACCCCAGAGGACTATGTGAATTTCTGGGAGTGGAGAAAGGTAAACACAGCCTGGGGCCAGAGGAAAGCTGAGGAGCTTATAGAGCAACCAGCTCAGCATGAGCTGCCAGAGGATCTGGGAACCAGTCCCCTATCCATCTCTTCTGTGACAGAATAAGGTGACATAAATAAGGAAACATCAAACACAGACATAAGGACAATGGGCAATAAGCACAAACTGGAAGCCAGGAGGTTCCATCTGAACACGTGGCAAAAATTCTGTGCTGCAAGGGTGCTGGAGCCCTGGAACAGGCTGCCCAGAGAGGTGTGGAGTCTCCTTCTCTGGAGGATTCCAAACCCACCTGGACACTGTGGGCAAGCCACCGTGGTTGCCCCTGGTTTAGCAGGGGGCAGTGGAACTGGATGATGTCTGGATGTCTCTTCCATCCTACACCATGCTGGGATTCTGTGACATGCTCTTGGGAAGCCAAGGTGTGAAGTGCAGTGCTTGCAGAGGCAGATGGCCAAAGCACACAGGCACAAGAGGGCCAAGCAGCACTGCAGGGTCACAAGCATCAGCCAGCTTTGCCTGCTGCAGATTTTGTTTCTTTCTTGTTCATTTTATTTTTTTTTCCCTCCTTTTTCCCTGCTGCACATCCTATAAATGTGCAACCTCCCTTTGGGACCTAGCAGCAGGCTGTGGAGATGTAAGACATGACTGATAACTTCTGCCCTGCACATCCCTGGAAACATCAGCAAGCGTCTCCCTCCGTCAGTGCAGCTTCAGTCCCTGATGAAGCACTTCCTCGGAGTGCTGATGCTGACACCAGACAGAGACACTGTTTTTCCATAACCTCCTCAGAGCAGCTATTTGCTTGCTTAAACAAACCAGACTGGATCCAACACAGTAATCAGGAAACTCATAGTCCCGGCATTTATCTCTGATTATCGGCCCAGAGCTTAACGCTGGTTTCTGCTTTTGCTGGCCAGGGTCAGATTGCAGGGAGGTGTGAGTAACTGCTTTGTGTTAGCCTGCTGTAAATCACTTGCTGTGTTTGAAGTAGTCTTACTAATACATTTTACACCTGTTGGTTTTCCTCCTGGGCCATTCATCCCGCTCTTCACAGTCTCTCTGTCCTACCTGTTCTGTCAGTCACTCTTCAGCCCTTGCCCACACACCAAGTCACAGACTCACAGACTGGTAGGGGTTGGAATGTCTCTCTGGAGATCATCCAGTCCAGCCCCCCTGCCAGGGCAGGTAAACCTACAGAAGATCACATAGGAACATGTCCAGGTGGGTTCAGAATGACTCCAGAAACGGAGATGGCTCCACCTTTCAGAATCACAGAATCATTGAGGCTAGAATAGACTTCTAAGATCACCAAGTCCTGGGCAGCCTCTTTTCAGTGCTCCACCACCCTTAAATTAAAGAAGTTACTCCTCACATTTAGATGGAACTTCTTATGTTCAACTTTGTGCCTGTTGCCCCTTGTCCTGTCACTGGGCACCACTGGAAACAGACTGGTCCCATCCTCCTGGCATCCACCCTTTAAGAACTGAATTGCATTGATGAGATCCTCTTCAGTCTTTTCGTTTCATAGAATCATAGGATCAGTCAGGGTTGGAAGGGACCACAAGGATCATCTAGTTCAAATCCCTCTGCTGTAGGCAGGGACACCCTACCCTAGAACAGGCTGGCCAGAGCCTCATCCAGCCTGGCCTTAAACACCTCCAGGGATGGGCCCTCAACCACCTCCCTGGGCAACCCATTCCAGGCTCTCACTATTCTCATGATGAACAACTTCCTCCTCACATCCAGTGTGAATCTCCCCCCCTCCAGCTTTGTTCCATTGCCTCCTAGTCCTGTCACTACCTGAAACTTTTTCCAACCTAAAAAGACACAGATCTCACAGTCCTTCCAAGCCCTACCATTCAGTGATTCTGTGATGAGAGACATTCTAGTCCTGTAATCATCTCTGCAGCCCTACACCAAACACCCTCCTTGTATGTAGGATGAAAGGAATTTCTTTCCTGACAGAGAGGTCAGATATTGGAACAAGCTTCTCAGGGAGGTGGTGGAGTCACCATCCTGGGAAGTGTTCAAGAAAATGAGCAGATGTGACCATCTTGGACATGGTCTTGTGGTCAAGGAGGTGTTAGATAGAAGGTTGGATTTGATGATCTTGAAGGTCTTTTCCAACATTAATGATCCTGTGACGTGTGAAAGGACATCTAGAATGCTAAAAGAATAAAACACCCTGAATATAAGCAAGACCTTGACAGCTGCACAAAAAATGTTGGGAATTACCAAGGAAGTGTCATAGTTCATTGCAGGAATGTGGGAGGAATTATTAAGCGCGGCTTGAAATATCAGTGACAAGGATGAGGAAATTCTAGCTCACTGCTGGAAACTACCCCTGAGATGAAGCAGAGAGCTATGGGAGGAGCGCTGGGGTGGCTGGAAGGAAGCCTGCTGCTGATGTGATTTGATAGTGGATTAACTCAGGGGACAGGCTTTCCTCTTTCCCCTCCAGCTTCATGCTTCTAAAGACTGCGCAAACTCACAGCTCCTCTGCAAAGAGCTCCTCACAGTGTGGTCTCTATCAGGTAGCAACAGGAGGAGAGCAGACTGATGTAGTGGGGTTGACAAGCCAGGAGATGAATGTGTTCAGTCAGCTTGAAACACATCCTGCAGGTGGAAAAATGCAAAACTTTGTGTGGCTTCAACATAGTTATAACTATCTAAGAAGAGGTTGGAGTGAGGTGTGGGTTGGTCTATTTTTCCTGGTATCAGGGGATAGAACGAGAGGAAATAGCCTGAAATTGTGTCAGGGGAGGCTAAGTTTGGAGATCAGGAACAATTTCTTTTGTGAAAGAGCGATCAGGGATTGGAACAGGCTGCCCAGGGAGGTGGTAGAGTCCTCATCCCTGGAGGTGCTCAAGAAATGTGTGGACATGGCACTTGGAGACATGGTTTAATGGCCATGGTGATCTTAGGTTGGGGGTTGGACCCAGTGACCTCAGAGGTCTCTTCCAAAACAAAACCTCTATCCTGTGATTCTGTGTCCCCCAGCACGAGAGCTAAACTGAGAGAGAGCATCAAGTTCCTTGACCTGTAGTTAATAAAGCAGCTGCACAGAGCCTAAGGGAGTGCTGTCCTCCCTGCACATCTCTTTGACCATGATTCAGCCAGGAGAATGCCACAACCTGCTTGAGACAAACCACTTCTCAAACCTCTTCCAGTTCCCAGTGGGCAATAGCAAACAGAGGGCAGGTGCAAAGCAGGCCATGTCAAGCATCATGCAGAGTGAGATAAGGGTTGGATTTGATGACCTTGAAGGTCTTCCCCAACCAAAATGTTTCTATAATCGCTGGAAGAAATAGTTTTTGATCTTTGGACTTTGGTCAACAGAAAAACATCCACTGGCACTTATGCCCACGACTACAGCAGGTCTGCATAAGCAAGTGAGGGGAAAACAACTGAAGTGACTGTGTTAAGTGTAGCACTTCTCAGCAGAGCAGGGCAGCCAAGGTTGCACATAATCCCAGCTGTAAACATCTGGTCTGGCTCTAGAATTAGTCCAGATCTTCACTACCAGTATTGCATTAAAGAGTAAAGTATATCCCAACATCACTCCTGGGTGATGAGTGTGTGCTGCTGCTACTTGCTCTGAATGCAGGGGCAAGGCACAGGGAAAATCATGGAATCATTAAGGTTGGAAAAGAACCTCTAAGATCATCAACTCAACCTTCTACCCAACACCTCCACAACCACTGGACTGTGTCCAAAAGTGCCACATCTGCTTGGTTTTTTTGGACACCTGCAGGAATGGTGGCTCACCACCTCCCCAGGCAGCAGGTTCAAATCTGCAAAATCCTGAGCAAAGGATTCTTTTGCCTTCCCAGCAGAAGGCTTTGACCTTATCCAGCACCTCCAAGCACGTTCTCAAGAGCCTGGCAGGTAACAAATCTCCTGCTAACCCTGGTATGGAAGCTAGATTCTCAGATTTCAAATGAGAGCTGAAAAATGGGCTGCCCTGTCCAGGACAAGGCTGATCTAACACCTCTTTACCAGGTCTCCAGTCCCCATGGCAGATCTTCCTCTAATGCCAGCCCAGGGGACAGCTGTTCTTACAAAATCTCCTCCTTTTTTTTCTGTTCAGCAGGCTTCTGAGTCACTCTACCCATTTTCCCCACTCACTCCTCACAATTTGCTTGTCCTGCTCGTGGGCAGCACTGCCCGTAGTAAATGGAATTTTGTTGTTGTTTGAGTTTTGTTTTCCTCCTCAGACAGCTGTGAAACTTCCCCTGAGGATATAGTGCCTTTCCTAAGAGCCTCAGCACCTCTGGCTTAACTCACAGTCGAGCTGCAATGCATTTCCTGAATTTAGCCACAGAAGTCCCTATGGAAATTACACAGGATAGTCATAGTAGATGTAACATCTGAGAAAGGGGTAAGTATTATGGTGTTGAGCCCTGTAACCCCAGTTTCCTGGGGGAGTCTGGACATGAGACATGACCTCCACATCTTTGGAAGTGCTGGGGAATTCATATAAGCCATGATTTAGTTCTCCAGCACCTAGATCTGGCTCCAGGTGTCTATGGATAGCCTATAAATAATGCCTCCAGACAGGGGTGCAGATATCTGCCTTCACTTCATCCACATCAAAGGGTTGTGTAGCACAGCTTGGAAGAACATGCTCAAAGGGCTTCAGGTACTGAGAGTCTAAAACTGATGCAGCAAGTCAGATACAAAGAGTCTAAAACTGATGCAGCAAGTGTCTGGACTCTTACTCATTTGAATAACCAGCAGATTCCATTCTTCAGGTAAATCTTCCCCTCCTCCCCTTTAGCAGGAGCATGTTTGTGGTGAGATATTAATCATTTCCTCCAGCTCTGTGTATATAAGAGAAGCACAAAGCAGAGCCACAGACACACTTCACCCAGCTGAAGAGCAGAGCTGACATCGCAATGCTGGTCCAGCTCACGGCTCTGCTGAGCCTCGGGGTCCTCTGCAGCGCCGCACCATTGCAGCCAAGCACATCCTCACCACGCAAGTCTCTCGTAGGGTGGACCATTCAAGAGATCCTCCAGGACATGAAGAAACTCAATGTAGAGGGAGTAAGTTTCTTTTGTTTGGGTGGCTTTCACCTGGTTTCTTTTCCATTGCAAGGTTTATCCTGAAGGTGCTAACTTCATTCTTCTCTCGAGCAGGTGCCCAGTATTGAAGCTGTGAATGCTACGGTAAGAAACTCATCTTTTTCTTCTGTTTGTTCTCTGAAAGCCAGGGCTTTGTCACTTCAGAACTCTGATAGCACTAAGGTGGCTCTAGGTACTCAAGGAAATGCAAACTTATTGCAAGGACCTACAGATAGCTGCTGGCAATGCTGATATCTTTCAGATGGCTCCCTCCAGATGTCTTACATCTGCACTGGCATCTTGATGGCCCCAGACGTTCACTCTGAACCCTGTGCTTTAGAATACTCCAAAGCTGCTATTTAATCTACATCCCACACAGACCCATAAGTATCACTGAGTTGTGCTCCCCTGCAATCCAGTGAAGGAAAAAGAAAAGAGCATCCTCTGGAGGAGATGAGCAGTAGAAGTGAGAAGTAGAAGCCCATCTCCTGTTCAAAGTGACCGAGAGACAAATAGCATCAGCCCCTCCTACTGTCGGGGGAAAGGCAATAATGACTTGTATTTAATTAAGCTAATTCTGATCTAACTCCAAGAGAGACACAATAGCAAGAAGTGATGCAGGACTGGACCTTCCTCTCCCTTCAGAAGCCGATGTCTCTGAGGTTGAACACCTCTAACCTACCTGCCCTGTTTCTAGTGGTACCTTCAACCTCCACCAGAGGCAGTGGAAAGGGTTTGGGTTTTTTTTTGCCCCTGGCATGCTTTTAAATGAAAATTATAGGCAGTATCATCATTTTTGTGGTACCAACTTATCCCACAGCTGTTGGAATAACTACTTGCTCTCTTTGCAGGTGGAAAGATGCACACACAGCCACCTGAGAATCTTTGCTGATGGCTTGGAAACTCTCAACAAACACATGGCCATAAAACTGAAATTTGTTAAAAACAACATAAATGTGATCCAAAAAGTAAGTTTGGTTTTGTGGTAGCTGACAGCACAGTGTTCAGCAAAGCTGGTTTCATAATGGGATACAACAGCTGGGACAGGCACTGCTTTGGGGGATAGGTAGTAGAAAGCCCTTCTGAAAATGACTTTGATTTAGAAGGCTGGAAATATGTTGGCTTTCTTCCTTAACTACTGTCCTTAGGGAAGTGGTGAAGTGCCCATCCTGAAGGGATCAGGAACTTGTGTAGATGTGGTGCTGAGGGACATGGGTTAGTGGTGACCTGGCAGTACTGGGTTAATGGTTGGACTTGATGATCTTAAAGGTCTCTTCTAACCAAAATGATTCCATGGTTCTCTGATCACCTTGAGGAGCCCTATGCTGCCACCTCTCACCGTGGGTACCTCAGTTGCAAGATGATCATATGGTAACCAAGTAGATGTGAGCAGAAGCAGTGTCAGTGATGGCTCACAGGACATCCTCTGCACACTGCTGGATCATTTGTAGATCTTCACCCTGCCTTGGGGTTTCCAGAGATCACCTCACCTGGCTCTCCATGGAATAGAGTGGGGGAAATGGCCTAAGCTGGAAGAGGAGAGATTTAGACTGGAGTTACAGTAAGGGTGGTGAGACACTGGAACAGGTTGCCTAGAGAAGCTGTGGATGTCCCCTCCCTGGAGGTGGATGAAGCCTTGAGCAACCCGGGCTAGTGGGAGGTCCTGCCCATGGCGGGGGTTTGGAATTGGATGATCTTTAAAGTCCCAACCCAAGCCATTGTATGATTCTGTGATATTACAGCCTTAGAATTCCTTAGAAGATGAATGTGTCAAACAACACAGGCATAAATATGACATGAGTGTGACTTGGCTGAACCATGTTCTCTTTTTCTTTAAAGGACCTTGGTGAGGTCTGTATGACTGTACAAGTAACCAGTGATGTCTTCCTCAATACCCTGGAGAATTTCTTGAGGTTGCTCTATGAGAAAATTCAAGATGCTTGAAAGGACCAAGTGCATCAGAAGAAAAGAAGGACCTGAACTCTACTCCAGGAGAAGAAAAGGACCTGAACTCTACTCCAGCCAAAATGTGACTTAATTATTAACTTATTCTCAGGAATATGGCCACAGACTATTTATAGAGAGAGAGAGATATTGTGTGTGTCTGGATATACATATTTTAAGAGTGTGTGTGTATACATCTACATATATATGCATGTATGTGCATGTATATATATATACATATCTAAAGAGGGATGCTGTGACAGCAGCCACATCCTCTACAAACGACTGCACCATGCTGCTCTGGTAAAAGCCAAGTATTTAAGATAATATTTATCTAGATTTCTATCACTTTAATATTGTAACTTATGCTCTGCTGTGTCAGAAAGAAAGAGAAATGGTTATTTATTTATCTATTTATTGTATTTATGGAATCCCTTTAATGGGTACTCAGAAATCGTTGTGCTGGTGAAGCTGTATTGAAGTGTTTGCTTTAGGAACTTGATGTTTGCTGAGGTGTGAGGAGGAGATCTGTGGATCCAGTTTGGGGATTGCTCTTACACTATTCCTCGAGCACATCAGCCCAAGCCACGGTCCCGGAGCTCATCTCTGCATCACCCAGATGCTCTCAAAGATGGGATAAAGCCATTCTGTGGGATGGGGCCCATCGGTGGCACTCAACCCCTTCACCTCCTTGACAACTCCTGGACCAGCCTTAGGGCTGAAGAAGGCTCATTTCAGCTGTGAGGCCCTATCTCTGTTCACCTCCTGGGCATTTGGATCCAGCCACTTCAACCACTACATATTCTTACTGACCTGTCACTCCAGTGCAGCCAGGTGCTGGACAACACAAAATCAGACAGGACTCTGATGGTCCCATTTGCTTTTGCTGCAGGTTTGTCCTGCTTGATGGGAGGTGTTTCCTGCATGTGAGCCATGTTTCACCGAGCTGAATCAGGCAGGACTTGTTTTTCAGATTGTTTGAGTATCCCCAGTGCTGGGAGGGACTCATGTTTAAACCCACTGGTTCAGATTCCCAAAGTTAATATTTAATAAAATAATATTCAAGAGGAATGTTAGTGCTGGGGCTGGTCTGTCAAGACACATGCCATGTGTCACCTGTGCTGGCATAGCCGTTCCTAAACCTTTGTGACCTCCCACCAACAGAAATGGACCTTGGCAAAAATAAAGACATTTCCTTCCAGAATGAAGTGTCTCTGTTTGTGAAGCATGAGAAGTGCCAGACTTGCTCAGGTCAGCTGAGTGTGATTCCCAGGTGGGATGGACACATGGATGCTGCTGGAGATGGGGAAGAGGAACCCAGGGCAAGTGCCTCTTGTCTGCCTCCACCCAACCAAGCCCCTACCTGATGCCCTCAGGTCCAGTTTGACCACGAGCTCGTCTTTCCCAAACCACATTGTGCTTCAGCTTTTCAGCAGAACTGCTGCTGGGCAACTCACTCCCAGCTGCACCATGTCCCTCCCACACTCACAGCCTAGCAAAGCAGAACTTTTACTTGCTGCAGCTGAGAACTGTCTCCTCCTATTACCTGGTGCAAGAAGGTGCCAACACAGAACCCTTGAGAAGCATCCATGTTCTTCAAGAGGATGGAGAGAACTGAGAAGGGGTCTTAGTAATGTTTACAAATACCTCAAGGGTGTGTGCCAAGAAGAAGGGGCTAAGCTTCTCTCAGTGGTGCCCAGGGACAGCACAAGGGACAATGGACACATTGTGGAACCTATGAGATTCCACCTCAACAGGAGGAAAAACTTCTTTGGCGTGAGTGCACTGGAGCCCTGTAGCAGGCTGCCCACACAGGCTGTGGAGTCTCCTTCCCTGCAGAGATTCCAACCTACCTGGTCATTGTGACCCTGGGCAAGCTGCCGTGGGTGCCCTTCTTAAGCAGGGGGGTTGGACTGGATGATCTCCACAAGTCTCTTCCAACCCCACCATGGTAGGATTCTGACAGATTTCTGGGTATGAAATCTGACAATAAAACCAAATGGTGAACCTGGTTACTAAAATCAGAAAAAAACAGAGAGCAATATCCAGAGAGATTCCCTCAGGTTAAACAAAGTCTAGGCAATATCAGGTCCTGAGCTGGGCTTTGCTCAGTGCTGCAATAGTTCAAGTGATGATAAGAATCACCCTGAAGAGCCTCTTAATTGCCACTCGATTCCTCAGTCTTTATTACCTGTGAGGTTTCTAATTTTTCACAGACATGATTTCCAACTGCACTGAGAATACCTGACATGAAATTCTCAGTTCCCCCTTCAGCTAAACGGGAGGGCAGGGAGTCTCAGCTGTGTGAAACAGAGAAGCGTGCCAGAGTGTGAAGCAGAAAACATGAATCGGGCTCAGCGTTCTTGGCACGGCAGCCCGGGAAACTCTGACAAACAGGCAAGAGGGAAAAGTGAAGCGTTAACAACCCAAAGTCAACACCGGGCTGGCTGTGGGCAAGTGCAGCCAGAGCTGTTGCCCAGGGCAGCAGACTGCTGGGGGAAGCCAAAAATCTGGCAGCTCCGGTGCTTTGCAGGGTGCACCAAGTGGGATGCAGCGTCCCAACTCTGCTTGGAGCCTGCCAACCCTGAGGACGACAGCAGCCTGTAACACTCCCTAGCATGCAGGAAACGGGATGCAGGCAACTGCATGCAGACAACCGGATACAGACAGCAGGTCCTGCAGAGTCGGAGCCCATCTCTGGCAGCACACCGAAGCACTCCCCGGAACGTAAGACAGTGAGATGCAGGAAAGGGGAGGCAGGAAGTGAGACGAAGGCAGCGGCGTCCCAGCTCCAGATGGAGCTTCCCAACCCCGGTTCTAGCAGTACCCTGAAATGCTCCCAGACACGGCACAGCCCTTCCTCCTCACCACCCCTGCCCAGGCAAGGGGCAAAGTCCACCTTCCTGCGGCTCCTAAGCTCTCTGATCCCACGTGAGCTCCTAAAGAGTTTCACAGCCTCACAGTATCATCAGGGTTGGAAGAGACCTCACAGATCATCAAGTCCAACCTTTTACCACAGAGCTCAAGGCTAGACCATGGCACCAAGTGCCACGTCCAATCCTGCCTTCAACAGCTCCACGGACAGCGACTCCACCACCTCCCTGGGCAGCCATGAAGCTACCCAGACACTGGAGTGCAAACAGGAGTGAAGGGAATGCCCATTTTCACTCAGTCTTATCTCCAGGGTGACTGCACTGGTGTGCTGGGCACGGTTGTCTGGGCATTGCAACCACCGCTGCTTCATCATGGCTTTAATTGCCCTGATTAGAGGCTTGCATCATCATAACCCGATACAACCCAGTAAGCCCCAATAAACCACTGTGACTTTGATGCCCAAGGCTGTTGCAAACCTGTTTGTGTAGAAAGTAGATTCTCTTTTATGAGTTGATTGCTGTGTTTCTCACATCATCAGCAGGAAAAAACAAGAGCCCCAGGAAGCTCCAGGAGCTCCAGGTGGGTGTGAGATGGTGACACAGCAGGGAAACATCTGGATTCCAGAAACACATTATACTTTCAGGAGTTGTAGGTGTGATCTCCTTAGTATCCTTGGTTGATAAGCAAGGAACTGTTCTCACTAAACGCTATATCCCTTCTCTGATGGCCTCCTGGTCTGTCTCTCCCCTTTGAGATGCATGCCTCATGCCTAGACCTGCCCATGCCCATGAGTTCCATGATGAGCTCTCCAAGGGTGGGAAGAGCCTATCCACACCATTTCAGACCAAACACAATCTTATGGTTGCCTTCCAAATCCTTAATGGTGGCAGTTGTCTGTTTCATCACAGAACAAGCTAGAAGAGGGTTTATGAGGACGTGTCAAGCACATGGAACATAAAACACACCCAACTCTTTACACAGACACCAAGACCTCAAACCCCCACTTTGCAGCTCAATCCAGAGGTGCCTCTCCTAGGCCACTGCTTTCCAAGCTGTGGATGGCTCTGGAAGAGCTCCTTCTGGTGGAACAGCCGTGAGGGTCCCAGATTGCCCAGCATGGCCTGAAGGATGGTTGTCCAGCCCACCAGTAGCTTCCCTACTAGAGCCTGTCTCTTATTTGTAGAATGGGCTGGGTGGGAAGGGACTTTCTAGATAACCCAGTTCCAACCCCAATGCCATGGGCAGGGACATCTTCCATAGACCAGGTTGCTCAAGGCCTCATCCAACCCAGCCTTGAACACTTCCAGTGAGGCAGCATCCACAACTCCCCCAGGCAACATGTTCCAGGGTCATCTAGAGAAGTACTGAATGCCAAAGCAGAGCCAACGGCAAACAGCTTGGACACAGAAATACTTCTGTGCTCCATCCTTCCTCTTCTTTGAGCATCATTTCTGCTGCCATCATTTCTTAGCCCTAAGGATGGAAGTCAGCTGTGGCAGTGCTCTCCTGATCTATGGTGTATAGGGGAGGGTGATGTCATCACAGCCAGATGAAGGTAACCTCAATCTGATCAAGCTGCAATCAGCAGCTAAATCTGGCCTGACACTCTGCAAGGGTAATTCCCCTATTTATTTTTTTTTAATGTTAGATTACTCATTTTCTGCTGTTATTTGACTTCCTTTTTCCTGCTCAGCTGTCGTCAGTCACTTGCCAGGATCCACAGAGCCTTTCCAATTTCTGCAGAAGACAATCCCACTTCTACAGCCTTTGGATCTCAGGGGGGTTTCCCCTCTCATTTGGACAAAGTGTCTTTCCAACTGCAAAAATTAACTGTCCTTTTCTGGCCACCTCTGCCCCCTCCAGAGCCAAATTTCAACTGCTCAGTGGGTGGGGTTTAGAAACACCCAGACTTTGGATGGATTGTCTCAGTTTTCCTTAGACTGGTGACTGAAAAGGCAATGAATCACCCCTCTTGATCTTCAGCCTCCTCTGGATGCTCACCAGGACTGCCAAAGCCACCACAGACAGGTGACAGGCACCAGATTAAAGAAGGCAAGAGGTGCAGCGCCGTGGATGCTCCCAAGCTACACAGAGGTCCTCAGGGATCTGGAGCAGGCTTTACACCATAAATCCAATCTCAGAGATGTCTTGCAGCTATTCCCCATGGATAGGAAGAGAAAAGAAATTGTAGACATAGTTTCTTTCCAAAAAACACAGAATGGTTTGGCTTGGAAGAGACCTTTAAAGGTTATCTAATGGTAAACAAGGAAGACTCTTTGCTGGCAGGGCTGGAGGGTGGATATCTGCAGTAGTATAGGATGTCCCATGTGAACCTGAGCAGGGATTTTTTCCCTGTGAGGGTGACAGAACACTGGAACAGGCTGCCCAGGGGGTTCAAGAACCAATATGATTCAAGAACCATCTGGATGTGTTCCTGTGTGGTCTGCTCTAAGTGATCCTGCTCTGGCAGGGAGGCTGGACCAGATGATCTTTCAAGGTCCCTTCCAGCCCCTGGCATTCTATGGTTCTAGTAACTTATGTTGGTCCATGTGTACCAACCTACCATCACTGAGGCTGGGGAGGTGTGGAAGCTGCCTGTAAAATCTCTTTTCTTAGAGTTTTAACACCAAAACCCAGACCACATCTCAATTCCAGTTTCGCCTCAAGTGTAAGGAACTTGTGGTGAATCTCCAGGACATCTCTCTGAGTGAGCAGACTTTTCCTTGCTTCCCAAAGCTAGGTACCTACAAAATCTGAGTTCTAAAGCATCCAGCCCCTGCTGACCCCCATCAGATAGATAGAGCCTGGCAGAACCTCAACAAAGGGGTTGCAGCAGAGGGCAGAGGGTCAGGAGGCTGAGGTGTGCAGAATGAGCTGGCTTGAGACTCATTCCTGGTTTCCTTCACTCTGTGGAGCTCTGCCTTGGTCCTGCAAAGGAAGGGCATGCTTCCATGACTCACAGGCCTAGCTGTTTGAGTAGCTGAAGAAGAAGCCAGACAAGCCGTGGGGAATATCTCCAGAGGAAAAGGAAAAAGCCTTTTTGTACCCAGAGCCGATTTCATAACTCCCAGCCTCTGCTCCTCACTCAACCTGACTTCGACCCGTGCTCCGGGGGCCATTTTCCAAGGATGACAGCCCAGTGTCCAGACAGCTGGCCACTGACCAGCAACCACAGCCAGAGCACGAAACCCAAAAGGAATGTCCTTGGGCTGGGGAGCAGATCTGCACATCTGCTGCAGAAGCTCTGACCCAGCAGTCACCAGCGAGGACGAGCTGAGTTTTTGCTGTTTCTGACCAGCACTGAGCACTACCCTGCAGCAGAGAGGAGCTGCATTTCCTTCCTTCTGCAGAGGCAGACCACAGAGACACGACGGCACTGCTTAACTCCTTCCAGCACCACCACAAGAAGGTATCCACCATGCTGTGCAAAGAACTTTCTAAACTTTTCTAAAGGAAAAGGACCTGGGGGTCTGGGTCGACGAGAAGCTCAACATGAGCCGGCAGTGTGCACATGCAGCCCAGACAGCAACCCTGTGCTGGGCTGCAGCAAGAGAAGTGTGGCCAGCAGGGCAAGGGAGGTGATTCTCCCCCTTTACTCTGCTCTCCTCAGACCCCACCTGGAGTACTGTGTGCAGTTCTGGAGCCCCCAATACAAGAAGGACATGGAACTGCTGGAGCGGGTCCAAAGGAGAGCCACGAAGATGCTCAGAGGGCTGCAGCAGCTCTGCTATGAGGACAGGCTGAGAGAGTTGGGGTTCTTCAGCCTGGAGAAGAGAAGGCTTCGAGGAGACCTTAGAGTGGCCTTCCAGTATTTGAAGGGAGCCTACAGGAAAGCTGGGGAGGGACTCTTTACACGGTCTAGTAATGTTAGGACGAGGGGGAATGGGTTTAAGCTGGCAGAGGGGAGATTTAGACTGGATGTTAGGAGGAAGTTCTTTACAGTGAGGGTGGTGAGACACTGGCACAGGTTGCCCAGGGAGGCTGTGGATGCTTCCTCCCTGGAGGTGTTTAAGGTCAGGCTGGATGAGGCCTTGAGCAGCCTGCTCTAGTGGGAGGTGTCCCTGCCTATGGCAGGGGGTTGGAGCGGGATGATCCTTGAGGTCCCTTCCAACCTAAACCATTCTATGCTTCTATGATTCTAAACCATCTCAGCCTCCCACATTCAGGATTAACTCAAACTGGAAGAGGAGAACCAAGGAGGGAAGAAAGGAGCCCATGGTGTTGGAGGAGTCTGACGGTTTGGTCTGCTCAGAGGTGTAGGAGTGCAGCTGGAAACATGGTGAGGGCAAATATTTTGGAGGCTACATTTCAAGGCTACACATGAATTCATAGACATCAACCTGGCATGAGTGTGCAGAGGGTGTTCAGAGAAATGAGATGGGGTGATGATCAGTGAAAGCAGGGAGGTAACTTTAAGATACAGAGTCATAAGTTAGTAAAACTACTTCCAAAAATATCTAATTTCTCCCTAATATGACAAGAAGCCTCACAAGAGATGCTCATATCACCCTTCAGCTGTCTGAACTTCCATTCCAGTGGTTTGGATGTAATGGTGAACATATAATGATAACTATGTGGTGATGATTCAGAAGTTCTGCAGCAGACCCTTCACAAGAAATGATTTCTGCTCAGAGGACGACTCCCTGCACCATCACTACGCTGAGGATTTCTACTCTAGTTCTACCATCCCTATGCTGATTTCTCACCAGGATTTCTACCCTAGCTGTTCAGAGTCCAGCTCACCAAAACAAATCTCATCCTCTCTCCAGGCTCAGAGAAGTGAACAGTTCTGTTAGTTTTCAGTTAAACTGAAGCAAGGTAGGTTTAGGTTGGGCATCGAGAAGACGTTCTTCACAAGTCCCCCAGCAGAAGCGAGACTCCCTCATCTATGTTTTGATTCTTCTTCTTGTATCTCTCAGTAAGCCTATGAGTGAAGTAGACATCACCATTGTTTTCCTTCCACAGCCTGTAACCTAATTCTTTTCACCAGAACATTGTAGCTAGCTTCAAACTAGCACAGAGGATGATGAAACACTGGAACAGGTTGCCCAGAGATGTGGTTGGGGACCCATCCCTAGAGTCATTCAAGATCTGACTTGATGTGGCCCTGGGCAGTCTGATCAGATGAGATGGAGATGTCCCTGCTGATTGCAGAGGGGTTGGACAAGAGGACCTTTGAGGGTCCCTTCCAACCCAATGCAATCTGCAAATCTGTGAATTTTCTGTTATCTTCAATTTCTCAGTCAAATTTCTGTTAGACTTCCAGTCAGTTCCTAACTGGCCAGGCCATTTCTGCTCCTTTGTCTGAGGAGGGCATGAACATTTCAGATGGCTCTGCCCAGGGCCTAAACCATATCAGTGATTTACATCTCCTCAACACAAATCCGCCTCGGATTTTTCAGCAGTGGTGGAGCTGGGTGGAGGTGCTGCTGGAAACTCCCTCCCGCCCTCTCAGCATCCTACAGAAGCTATCTCCTAAGTGCCCAATGGGAAGGAAAGGAAAGGTCAAAGCTGCTCTGACTGTGAGGGGAGCAGAGTGGTCATGGTGGTTTCTGCTGTGAGTGGATATTAACAGATGAATCAGCATGTGAGAGGCCAACTGCTTGCTGTACGTACCCCAGCTCACCGCAAGTTCCATCTTCCTTTCTGATTTTATCAGCCCCTTTAATTTTTCCACTCTGGCTGCAATCTAAGAATGTATTTGCATGTCACAAGCAGCTATAAAAAGAGTAAAGAGAACAAGGTGTAATCCCAACCTCACAATTCTCTTTTTTTTTCCAGCAGTAAAAGCCCATCCTGCCCACACTTTTCCTTTCCACCCTCTCTGCAGGGACTCTCATTTTTCTCAGCCAGCTCTGAGAGAAAAGTGAAACCCTTGATGCTCACTATAGGTTTGGCTGCAACCCTCATCACATAATCCCAGCATGGTGGGTTGGAAGAGAGCTCTGCAGGTCATCTAGTCCCATTTCCCCCTATTAGAGCAGGATGCCCTGGAATAAATCACCCAGGAACATGGGGATTCCTCCTGCATTGTCCAAGGCAAGGAAGTCTTCCCTGCAATGTGAACCTGGCTCCAATATATGCTATCAGGAGGGACACTGCTCCACACCAGACAGCAAAGCATTTCATAGAATCACAGAATGGTGGGGGTTAGAAGAGACCTCTGAAGGTCATCTGGTCCAAATCCCCTGCTAGAACAGGATCACTAAGAGTAAATTACTCAGGAACACATCCAGGCAGGCTTTGAATGACTTCATAAGCTCCCTGGATAGCCTCGTCCCGTGCTCTACTACTCTCAAAGTGAAGAACTTTTCTTCCCTTTAAAGCATACTCTATTGATTCTATCTGATCTCTAGCAGCCAGAGCAGTGCCAGGGTTGTGCAAGGTCCTGAACCATCCCTTCACCATGAAGGTAGCAGAGAGGGGGTGAGCATCTGTCTCAGGGGCAATTCTGCTTCCCAGGGCATTGCATGGAGCCATTGGAGGAGTCCACACTATGCCTGAACTCAGTTAAATCACAAGACAACATTTCACAGAAGCACAGAAATGTGCTGGTTGGAAAAGCCTCCCAGGATCACCAAGTCCAACCTGCATCCCTACTCTACAAGGTGCACCCTAAACCATATTCCAAAGCACCACATCCAAACGACTTTTAAACACCTCCAGAGTTGGTGACTCCATCACCTCCCTGGGCAGATCATTCCAATTCCTGATCACTCTTACTGGGAAAAAAAATGTTTTCCTAATGTCCAGTCTAAACCTGCCCAGTGGCAGATTGAGGCCATTCCCTCTTGTTCTATCACTAATGACCTGTGAGAAGAGACCAGCACCAACCTCTCCACAAGGTCCTTCCAGATAGCTGTAGATAGCAATGAGGTCTCCCCTCAGCCTACTCTTTTTCAAACTAACCACCCCCAGCTCCCTCAGTCACTCCTCGTAAGATTTATTCTCCAACACCTTCTCCAGCCTCCTTGCCCTCCTCTTCACTAGCTCCAGCACCTTCACATCCCTCTTGTAGTGAGGTGCCCAAACTGAACACAATACTTGAGGTGTGGCCTCACCAGAGCTGAGTACAAGGGGACAATCACCTCCCAGCTCCTGCAGGACACAGCATGTCTAATCCCAGCCAAGATGCCTTTGGCTTTCTTTGCCACCTGGCCCACTGCTGGCTCATATTCAGTTGCCTGTCGATTAGAACCCCCAGGTCCCTTACAGCTAGGCAGCTTTCCAGCCACACTGCCCCAGGCCTGGAGCATTTCCTTAGGAGAGCCCAGCATGGTGACTGGTGTTCAGTGATCATCAGCGAACTGACAATGCGAGCCCCTTGCTGGCCCAAGGCAAAGATGATATCCCAAAGGATACTGGTCCTCCAGTGTTAAACAACTTCACCTTGGCACTAAAACTGATCTGCTGACCACAGGGAAAGTTGGAGCACACAAGCAAGCATGGTCTGGTCTTTTATACACTCTGGAGGTGTTTAAAAGCCACAGAGATGTGGTGCTGAGGGACATGGTTTAGCCCCAGACTTGGCAGACTTAGATGATGGTGGGACTTGATGATCTGAAAGGGCTTTTCCAAGCCAAACTATTCTGTAGTGAACACTCAACTTCTCCTTCCACAGTGGTTCACCTAGCAAAGTTTCCAAAATGCTGAGCTGTGGGGAGCAGCAGAGAAAGAGTCAGCAAAGATCTGAGGAAGAGTCAATGATCTTGAAGGCCTTTTCCAACCTAAATAACTCTATGATTCTGAGATGGCTCTTAGCGGGAGGGATGGTCCCAGCAGCATCTCCAAGACTTGGTTTATAGCTAACATGGTGATAGCTTCTAATTAATTCTTAATTAATTCAGAAGGATTGTTAACTAAGAGTGCTTAATTAATCCTTAACTAACAATTTGTAATTAGTATGACTCAAGAGAAGTGCTGGAGTGACAGCATATGTTGTGAGACGTATCAGCTCAAGGATGAGTAGGACAATGCCACGTGACTAGCAAAAGCAGTTTGCAGCCCTCTGTGAATTTGGGTCAGTGTGAGTGGCTCTCCTGACTCTCCTTAGGGAAGGAGGACTGGGATTAGTCATTGGAGCCAGGCGTTGCCTGATAGAGTATTGGCCTGAAGGGAGGGAATGCAGTAAGGAACATCAAACGATGACACTCCTGAAGCACTGCAGCAGTCCAACTGAGGTTGCAGCAAAACCAGATATACAAACAATTTTGAGTGTTATGGATGGGCAAGAAGCAAGGTCACAGGATCATGCAGAATAACAGATATGTTAGGGGCTGGAAGGGACCTCCAAAGCTCATCCAGTCCAATCCCCCTGCTAGAGCAGGATCACCTAGAATAGATCATGCAGGAACACATCCAGGCAGGTTTTGAATATCTCCAGAGAAGGAGACTCCACAATCCCCCTGAACAGCCTGTTCCAGTTCTCTATCACCCTCACAGGGGCAAAAATCCCCACGTTTCCATGAAAATTCCTATGCCTCAGCTTCCACCCATTACCCCTTGTGCTGGAATCAGGCATCGCCAAGCAGAGCCTGGCTCCAGCCTCCTGGCACTCAGACATGAATAAGGTCACCCTTGCTGCATACACAATACAGGTTCAATTCCTCTTGGTGAGAGCACAGAGGAGCTGTGCAACAAGACCAAAGGTCTAGGGCATCTCTGTTGTCCTCCTCAGCAGGATTTGTGGGGTTGGGGGACAGGAGATAGCTCCGAGCACCCAGGACTCACAACAGCCACCCCAAAACCCTCTCTGAACTTGAAGAGCACATCATCAGTGGGGTGACATCCCCATTGCTCCAACGTCCTGTGGATCTACATCTAAATGGCTTCAACTTCCTCAGGAGAGCACAGAAACTGGAAAACATCCCTCAAACAGAAGTGGAGACAGCTCTTCTGTCCCCATTGAGATGCTGAGCTGCACCTTGGCTGGTTCCTCTTCTTGACATGTCATTATGCTCATACAGGCACCACAAGGTCTCTGGAGGGCAATGTGAGCATTGAATTGCTCACAAGATCCCTTTTGAGAACCACCTGGAACAAGACAGGAGCTTTAAGGACTACAACATTGTTTAGTGTCATCACAATATGAAGTAGAGCAAACATGAATGTGAAGATCTGGGGGGACATTCAGGTAGCCCTGGTTTATCCCACACCAACCTCTAGACCACAGCACTTCATGAAAACTCTTCAGCACCTAGAACCAGAATGAGCTCAGACATCTGACCCACGAAGCTCCTGCTGAACTTCTGGGAGGAACCCTTATTTTAGAGACATGTAGTTTCTTATCTGATGGAGGAAACTAACAGCTTCCATTCTACAGGTGACCACTTGCCTTCACTGCAGGCATAGTTGTGGTGAGGTATTCATCACTTCCTTGCATCAGAGCATATATAAAAGGAAGCCAGCAGCCAGCTTACCCAGTCCAGAGAGGGAAGCTCAGTGCCTTCACCACGATGCTGCTGCTGCAGGCTGGGGTTTTGCTGTGCTGTGGAGCTCTCTGCTTCACTTTCCCACTGCACTCCACCAGGGGAACAGGCTGTCCTCTCAGGTCCCTCATCCAGGAAACCCTCAGTGATGTCCAGACACTAAAACCTAAGGTGGTTCTATTTCCTTTGTGCCCTACACCTGACTTTTTACACCGCTGGAGCACCTGCTAACCTGATGTTTCTCTGTCTGTTTCAGGGCAGTGGTGAAATCATGGCTCCGGTAAGATCACTTTTTGGACTGACATTGTGATGCTGTGTGCTTGTGGGGAGGCTAGCATGCTTCCTGGGGCAGAAGGGGAAAGCAGTTGTAGGTACAGCCCATTCAGGATGTCTACAAGCTCTTGTGCTCTCTTCTGCTAAGAGGTTTTAGGTTTCTCTCTTAGAGCAAACTCTCACAGCAAGAGATTTTAGGTTGGATGTGAGGAATGATTTCTTCCCCAGAAGGGCTGTCAAGGTCTGTCTCAGGCTGCTCAGGTGCCCATGCCTAGAGGGGTTTCAGAACTGTGTAGAAGTGGTGCTGAGGGACTGGGTTTAGTGGTGTCAACACTGGGTTGATGGTTGGACTTAATGATCTTAAAGGTCTCTTCCAGTCAAAATGATTCTGTGATTCTAAAATAGATCTTAGGTGGTCACTAGGTCACTTTTGGGATTTGCAGGAGCTTTGTGGCTGGAGACCAGTTCTGGAATGCTATATTGAGCTCTGGGCTCCCTGGTCCAAGAAGGGCAGGGACTTGCTGGAAAGGAAACAGCAAGAGCTGTAAGGATGCTGAGAGGACCAGAACAGCTCTCTTGTGGGGAAAGGCTGAGAGAATTAGGACTGTTTAGTCTGGGAAAGAGCAGACTGAGGAGGGAGCTCACCAATACTGATCTATACTTAGGGTGGGTGACAGGAGAGTGGGACCAGACTTTATTCGGTGGTGCCCAGTGACAGGACAAGGGATAATGGGCACAAACAGAGACATAAGAAGTTCCACCTGAACATGAGAAGAAACTTTTTTGATTGGAGAGCAACTGAGCACTGCCACAGGTTGCCCACAGAGGTGCTGGAGTCTCCATCTCTGAAAACATTCAGAACACACCTGGGTGTGCTTCTCTGTGACCTTCTTGAGACAAATCTGCCCTGGCATGTGGGTTTGGCTCACTAATCTCCACAGGACCCTTCCAACCACTACCATTCTGTGATTCTGCCACACAGCACAGGCAGGAAAGAGATGACTGAGCTTTGTTATTCCAGAATGACATGATGGAGGCAGAAGGGAACGTGATCACCTATCTGAAAGGATTTATTGAAGCCTTAAAAAGAAGCAAAGAGATGGAGGAGAGACTAATAGCCCAGAAGCTGCAGAAAATCCAGCATGATGGGAAGTTGTGCCTTGGGAGAATGGTAGGTTTGGGTTGGACTTTCTGCTCATTCTTTTATGTTCTTTAGATGACCATAAAGAACCAGGGGGGGTTCAGGTTGGATATCAGGGCCAATTTCTTTCCAGAAAGTGTGGTCAGGCATTAGTAGAGGCTGCCCAGGGAGGTGGTGAAGTCTCCATCCCTAGAGGTGTTTGAGAAACCTGTGGGCACAGCCCTTGGGGACAGGGTTTAATGGCCATGGTGGTGTTAGGCTGACAGTTGAACTGGATGATCTCAGAGGTCTTTTCCAATCCAAACAACTCTGTGATTAAGAATACCATGGAGCTCAGCCTAGTTGCACTGAGACTAAGTGCCCAACTGAGCAGTTTGGCCACAGACCTGGTGACAACTCTGCTCTGCTCATCTCTTCCCAATATCTCCTTGCCAAGAGAGAGTTCATCATTTGGTGGGGGTGCCCCAGGGCAGCCAGAGACTGAGCTATCCCAGGCTGCCCAGCCTTGGGGGTAGAAGCTGCTCTCACAGTGGGATGGCTGCATTATGTGAAACTTTTCCTACCCTCTCATCTTCCTGAGAGCCTTCGTGGTCTTAAAATTAATTAAGACAAAACCCTACAGACAGAGAATGAAATGCGACTTGTGGGTCTGGGTTATGTTCTCCTAACTCTTCTTCTTTCTTTCTCCCCAGGAGCAGGAGTGGGAGCCAGTGGAAGAGGAAGACTTTTCCAGTAACTTGGAATATTTCCTGAGGTTCCTGAATCACTATATCTTGGAGGAGACAAAGTAGTTCTTCAAAGAAGTTTGAAGCATCCCTGAGCCCAGCCTGCTAGGAGCCCTGGGCTTTGCACACCCTCATTTGTGTATCCTTACTCCGTTGAGTAAGACTGGTGGGAGCTGTTATTTATTCATAGATCTATTCATATTTATTTATTCTATTTATTTGTAGAAACTTCAGGATATTTATTTTTACAATGAGGCAAAGCAATTATTATCTACTTTGGAAACCTGCTCTTTATTGGGCTGTGTGAGGAGCAGCTCTGTGGATCCAGCCTGCAGGTTGCTCTCACACCCTCTCTAACCACACTAGCACAAGTAACAACCCCAGGGCTTGGCTCTGCATCTTCTTAGTGCACTGAAATCTGGGACAAAGCCATCCTGCCAAACTGGATTTGGAATCATCGTTGCCACCCAGCATCGCCACCTCCTTATCATCCCCTAGGACCGTTCCCAAGCCTGCGATGCAGTCCACAGGACAGCTACTGCCTTTGCCTCCTCTGAGTCACCACCAAATGCAACCAACAGTGGCTCACAAAGACACCAAACCTTAGCAAACCACTGAGCCTTTGTGGTCTTTATTAAGACACAAAAAAAAAGACTTCATCAAGGCTGCTTGCAAGTGGAAAGCATCGCTCACACCCACTCAGACAGCAAATGTGGAAATGACTTTCACTCAGTCTTGCAGATGGGGAAGAAGTGTCTGAGTACAGCCTGGAGACTAAGAACCTGGTGCACAAAAATGGATTAGATTGGAAAGGACCTTAATGATCATCTAGGTCCAACCACCCTGCCATGGGCAGGGACATCTTCCAATAAACTAGGTTGCTCCTACAGGGAGGATTCATCCACAGCCTCCCTGGGCAACCTGTTTCAGCATCTCACCACTCTCACTGGAAAGAATTTCTTCCTAATCTCCAGTCTCTATCTGCTCTCCATGTACCTTTTCTTCTCAACCAAATGAAGCCTTCATTTCATAGCTTTTAACATTGCATTCTGGCAATGTCACCACCCTGTTCCTACAGCTGAGGTTTCTAGAAGTGGAGTCACCACCCCCAAAGGTGTTTACAGAATGAGTAGATGTGGCACTCTGGGACATGCTCCAGTGGTCACAGAGGTGTTGGGTGGAAGATTGGACTTACTGATCTTAAAGGTCTTTTCCAACCTCAATGATTCTATAGTTCTATTCTGTAGGTTTGCAGAGCAGTTTCACAACTCTGTGGGAGGTTTGGGGCATTTTCAGAGGAGAGTCTCATCAAAGGAGGCAACCCTCACTCTACATCATGCTTAAGTACTGATAGCAACTGAAGGATGCAGCTATGCTACCAACACAGGGACAGCTATCAACAGTCAGAATATGGAAGGCAAATTGTGAATCCATGGTTGCCCTTCTCAGAGCTGTGTGCTGCCAACACAGCACACCAGCATCTTTGGCAGTTAAAAAGCTGGGAAGGTTTCAGGTAGGACTCTATGAGATGTAACCAAACTCTAATGGAATCTGCACAATAAATCTCTTGCACCAAAGTATAACTGGAATCCTTTATTATTTGGTGATGACTTATGGGGATTCAAGGAATCCCAGCATGAAAGGAGTTGGAAGGGACCTCTGGAGATCATCCAGTCCAACCCCCCTGCTAAAGCAGGGCACTCACAGCAGTTTGTCCAGGATCACAATGTCCAGGTTTGGAATCTCTCCCGAGAAGCAGATTCCACAACCTCCCTGGGCAGCCTGCTCCAGAGCCCCAGCACCCTCACGCCAAAGAATTTTCTCCTCCTGTTCAGGTGGAACCTCCTGGGCTCCAGTTTGTGCCCACTGCTCCTTGTGCTGTCACTGGACACCACTGACAAGAGTCTGGCCCCATCCTCTTGCCTCTCACACTTCAGCTATTGACCAACATTGAAAAGATCTAAAACAGCTTAGATCCATCAGGTCAGGGTTTCCTACTGGTGAGCTTTTGACAGTTTCAGGAGGGGCTTCTATTCAGAAATAGATGAGTTTATTTCCTGTCTCCAGATGATTGATAGTGTAGGGGATCACCATGAAGTGCAGGACCGCCTAAGACCTCTTCTGCTTTCAGATGTGGGTAAAACTTGCAGTCCCATACTGAGGGAGGATTTTGTTTCCTTGATTTCACTTCATCTCCCTGCAGCACCTCTTTCTCCCTTGGTTGGGCATTCTGCATTTCAGGAAGATGCACCCGTACAGAAGAAATCAAGCATTTAGCAAACAGCCATAAAATCCTGTTTGGGGATGGGGACACAGTGCTGGATATCTCCACGGACCATCAGACTGGCTGGGCACACACCTTCCCTTCCAGGGGAATTCCGTCTTTAGGAAGCGATCCTAGCCAAGCCCATCATCTTTATCTGCATTTGCAAGCATCACTGAGCACATGGAAATAAAATTTCCCTCAATCAGGGAGAACTGAGCAGAAAGCAGTGCTTGTGCAAGCCATGGTGTGCCTCTCTGGGATCCCCTAGACACCACAGTGCCTGCAGGAAAAGGTGGGTGGACCAGGCAGGGAAATCCATGTTGGAATCTGCAGGGATTACTTAATTCTTCAAACATGTTCCTAGCCTTAATAACATTTTTAACAGCACCTGCAAAGGATTTTCTTGGGGGTGAGGGAAGGCACATACAGACATTGTACAAAGAGTAAAAACCCAACCCCAAGGTAGGCTCAGCCATCATTAACCTGCCTCCCCCACAGAGCTGAAAATAAGGCATTAGCCTACACCTACAATTCAGAGCACACAGAAAAGCATTAGCACCTTTGGTGACTCATCCTTTAAGATGAGATCAGGAAGAAGGTGACACCAAGTAGGTTTGCACATCACAGTGGTGTTTGCAACATCATTTAGGAGACACCCAAGATGCTGCAGAAGAAAAACTTGGACCTGTTGCAGCAGGGCCAGAGGAGGCTATGGTAATGCTGGGAGGGCTGGAAGGGCTCTGCTGTGAGGCCAGGCTGAGTTTGTGCTTGTTGAGCCCAGAGAAGAGAAGGTTCCAGGGAGACCTTCTGGTGGCCTTTCAGTGCTTTAAGGGGCCGAACAGAAAGCTGGGGACAGCTTTTTAGCAGGGCCTGTTGTGACAGGACGAGGACTGAGGGTTTGAATTGAAAGAGGAAGATAGAGACCAGAGAGAAAGAAGAAATATTTTCCACTGAGGGTAACCTGTATGTGTGGCCCACAGGTTGCCCAGAGAAGTGGGAGAACCCGGAACCATTCCAGGGCTCCGAGCAAGCTTCTCTAGTTGCTGATGTCCTTGATGACTGCAGGGTGGTTGGACTAGATGACCTTTAAAGGTCCCTTCCCACTCAAATCACTCTGTGATTCTACATTCTAGACCATCTCCCCAAGGCTGGCACACAGCCTGCAGAAAAGCTGCTCCCCAAGGGTAGTTATTGACCTATGGTTCAAAGGCTGGAAGTTGTTTGGGGAGAAAAGGCTAGAATTGCTTTGTTGGAAGAGTCCTTTAAGATCACCAAGTCCACCTGTTAACCCATCACTGCCGGGTCACCACTAAGCCACATCCCTCAGCATCACATCTTCATGGATTTGAAACCTCTCAGGGCATGGGGGCTTCACCACTGTCCTGAGCAGCCTGGTCCAGGGATTGACAACCTTTTTGAGGAATAGAGCAGTGGGCCTGGAGTTTGGGAAGATGCTGTGAGGAAGGAAGGTTGGAAAATGGCTCTACTGGAACAGGCTGAGCCCACCACCATCACTGTCAGGTGCTTGGGGAACAGTAAGTGCCTGTACCTCCAGACTTTGCCTTCCCTATCGTTTGTTAAGACACAAATACAAATTAAACTGCTACCACTGTAAACTGGAGCATCTCCACAGGCAACTCCCCAGGGCCTTGGGCTGCAGTGGATCACAGAGCAGGCAGCTCACTCAGCATGGCTGAGGTCTGGCAAGAGCATCTGCTCCAAAACTGAGAAAAACCCAGCTCAGCCTGCAGCTAGCAGTGGCTGTTCTCTAGGTGGCAGCTCTTGCCTGCACCATGGCATAAGCTGGGCGAAGGGCTGCCAGTATCTTACTCAGGTTTCTAACCAACTTGTCTCCGTATTACTCAAAGAGCTCAGAAGTGTCACCGAAAGGTGAAGGAAGGGTTGAGACTTGCTGTTTTCTGTGCACAGCTGAAAAAGGGTTTGTGTGCCTCAAATTCACCTGCAGCACTCTAGCTAGACCTACTGAGAAAGGCAGCTTCTCTCTGAACAATCCCCAGCCTCTAATGTCCATCATTTCTCACTACCTTGGGGGATTTGTTTGTGCTTGATTATCCCAGCTCCTTAAAACTCCACTTGCCAAACCCTCAGAATCAATTCGAGGGCCACAAGGGTGATGAAGGGACTGCAGCATCTCTGTGATGAGGAGGGACCTGGCACTGTTGAGCCTAGAGAAGAGAAGCCTGAGAATGCTCAGCAAGAGCTGAAGGTGAAAGGGGTGGGAAGAGGATGGGGCCAGGATCCAGTCAGTGGTGCCCAGTGACAGGACAAGGGGAAATGTGTGCTAGCTGGAAGCCAGGAGGTTCCATCTGAAGATGAGGAGAAACTTCTTTGGTGTGAGGGTGCTGGAGCTCTGGAGCAGGCTGCCCAGGAGGTTGTGGAGTCTCCTCCTCTGGAGAGATTCCAAACCTGAACACCATGATCCTGGGGAAGCTGCTGTGGGTGTCCCTGTTTTAGCTGGTTGGTTAGACTGGATGATCTCCAGAGGTCACTTTGAACCCCCACCATGCTAGCATTGAGTCAGTTTCAAATGTGAGCTGATTAGAAGGTTTTTTTTTACTTTAAACCACCTTTTTTATCACCAAAAGAGTGAAGATCTGAAGAGTTTAACAAAGTGCAGCCTGTTCCTGCCTTTCCAAAGCTGACGAACATATCCGCAGCCGTATGAAGCACCCCAGGAGATGCTGGCTGTAAGCAGAAGCAGGTAGTGACACTTGGCCCCACAACAGCGCTGAGATGCATCCTGTGCAGGCCACAGTGAGCTGCTCTCCAAGGGCTGCAGCCTCTTAACAACATAGAATAGAATCATAGAATCAACCAGGTTGGAAGAGACCTTCAAGATCATCCAGTCCAACCTAGCACCCAGCCCTATCCAGTCAACCAGATCATGGCACCAAGTGCCTCATCCAGGCTTTTCTTGAACNTCTCTTGAATTGAGGAGCCCAGAACTGGACACAGCACTCAAGGTGTGGCCTGTCCAGTGCTGAGTACAGGGGCAGAAGAACCTCCCTTGTCCTGCTGGCCACACTGCTCCTGAGCCAGCCCAGGATACCATTGGCTCTGCTGCCCACCTGGGCACACTGCTGCCTCATCTTCAGCTACTATCTACCAGCACCCCCAGCTCCCTCTCTGCCTGGCTGCTCTCAGCCACTCTGTCCCCAGACTGTATTGCTGCTTGGGGTTGTTGTGGCCAAAGTGTCAAGCCCTGCACTTGGCCTTGTTCAATCTCGTACCATTGGCCTCTGCCCACCCATCCAGCCTGTCCAGGTCCCTCTGCAGGGCTCTCCTACCTTCCAACAGATCAACAACTGCTCCTAGCTTGGTGTCATCTGCAAACTTACTAATGCTGGACTCAATCCCCTTGTCCAGATCATCAATAAAGATGATCTCTGAATAACATCTTCTGTCTCTTAATCACAAGCTTCTCTCCAGCAGTCCCCATTGCCCCAGAGGGTATGAAAATCACTCAGTCAGTGGCATGAGCAGGCATTGGGTTGTGCTAATGGCTTAGATGAAAGTACAGCTTACAGAGCCATGTGGATCTGCTTATCAAATCATCATACAGAATAAGATGTTGCCTGCCCACTCTGAAATTTGTCTTACTATCCAACCTAAACCTCCCTGGCACAATATCAGGCCCTCAGTCCTTCTCCTGCTCCACTTACACATGACACAAAGCACCTCATTGCCTTTGAGAAGCGTTATCTGAGGGCCAGGCTGTCATTAATGAAGCCAGAACCAGTTCCCCAGGAAGGGGCAGCTGCCAACTGAAACTGGAGCTCTGCTCAGGCTGTCTTAGCAATCTGCCACCTCAGGAGAAATGCAGCCCTCACACTTCCTAATGACATGGACAAACAACTTTTTGTGTCCTTTCCAGGCCAAAGAAAGCTTTTTCCACAGCAAAGCAGGGCTGCTCTGGATGGCTGAGCACCCATCTGCTCCCACATGCCTGCCCACATCATGCTGTAGAGGTGAGGTCCTACAGGCTCCATCTTCACCTGGTATTAGCTTCGGAGGTGCTGCCATCTTTAAACTGCAATACCTTACATTAACATTGGATGTAATCTTGTCTGACTGAAAACAATCAGCTTTAGGGCTGTGTTCCTGATCTCCTCAGGTATGAATCATAGAATGCTTTGGTTGGAAAAGACCTCTAAGATCACCCACTCCAGCTGTCAACCTAACAATCCAATGCCACCATGTCCACTAAACCATATCCTCAAGTGCCATGTCCACAGGTTTCTTGAACATCCCCAGGGATGGGGACTCCACCACCTCCCCGAGCAGCCTGTGCCAATGCCTGACCACTCCTGCAGGAAGGAAATTGTTCCTCATGTCCAACCTAAATCTCCTCTGGTTCAACCTGTGGCCATTTCTTCTTGTTATTTGGGAGAAGAGACTAACACCCAGCCAGCTCTAACCTCCTTCCTGGGAGCTGCTGAGAGCAATGAGGTCTCCCCTCAACTTCCTTTTCTCCAGACTAAACACCCCCAGTTCCCTCAGCTGCTCCTCACCAGGCCTGTTCTCCAGATCCTTCACTGCCCTTCTCTGGACCGCCTCCAGTACCACAATGTCCTCAGAGTGAGTGGCCCAAAACCAAACCCAGTACTTGAGGTGTGGCCTCACCAGTGCTGACTAACAGAGGGATGAACCCTGCCCTGCTCCTGCTGGTCACACTGCCCAGGATGCTGATGGCCTTCTTAGCCACCTGGGCACACATTGCTCACAGCTATCAACCAACACCTCCAGGTCTTTTTACTGCTGGGCATCTTTCCAGCCACTCTGCCCCAAGCCTAGAGCTTTGCATGGAGTTGCTACACACTTTGCCCTTCAATGTGTGCTTTTACAGCACCCTGTCCATCATTGGTGCCCTTGCAGATTGCTCTTGTGTTGACACGTTTCTCTGGAGACTGCAGGAAGTTTGCCAGAAGGTTAGTCATAGATGTTTCTCATATCAGATGCACTGCTCCTTCAGCTGCATGAGTTTTCTTTCCTATTTTAATGATTTATGAAGGTGATAAGATCCCAATCACATCCTGCACTCGCCCAGCTACTCTATATAAGGGAGTTCAGCCTCTGCCAGGAGAGACACGCCTGAATTCAGATAAAAGGATCCAGCTCCCAGACATCACATCCCCAAAATGTACCTTCACTTGGGTTTGTTACTGTTCACCTCTGGAGCATCAAGCTACTTTCTCCCTCTGAAGGAAGCTCTGCAGAACAAGACCATCATCGATGAGATGCTTTGCTTACTTGAAGCTGAAAAAGAGCCTATCAAAGTAAACCCTTCTCCGCTTTCCCCTAACCCCAGGTTTGCTTTCTGAGATGGTTTCCACTTCTCAGCTAACAGATCTCTGTTGTTTTCAGGAGCGGTTCCTCAGGCCTCTTCACATCAAGGTAAGCAGCTCTTGTTTCCTGTCCCCTTGTTATCAGTCTCCAAAGGGAACTTGCCGTGCAGCCTCTGGCATTGCAGGGCTGAGGACACCAGAAAGCAAGATGTGAAACGCAGACTGAGGCAGGACTGCCAGCTGGGGAACGCAGGGCATCGTCTCACTGCTGCCCCCTTAGAGCTGATTTGGCTCCTCTGGCTGCCCCCAGTGCTGACACGAGTTCAGGTGTTAAGACTCCATCAATGTGGCTAATAACCCATGCTAATTGCTAATGAAGATAAACACTGGGCTTGTGCCATGCTATTTATCAGTTCATATCAATGCACTGCTGGGAAGCAGCTCTGCAGAGGGAAGAACAGGGCCTGGATGAAAACCAAAAGCTGCTACGCAAGAGTATTCCAGCCCATGAAGTGTCTAAACACCATCAGGATGTCTCCAAGGCCATGCCTCACTCAATCTGTCCTGTCAACCACAGCAAGTCCAATTCACACCCAGTAACCCTTGAGCAGTTTCACATCTGGTGTGGGCTGATAGCAGATGATGTGAGAGTGACATGGTGCAGGCTCCAGAAAGCCAAATGCACCAGATTAAAGTGATTCTCCTTAATTAGCAGATAGGGGCAAGGCAGAGCTAGAAGAGGAACCAGTGTAGGGCCCTTCACCTGGGGAGGAGTAACCTCCTGCAGCAGGGGAGGTGAGTGGGGACCTGCTGGAAAGCAGCTTTATGGAGAGGGAGCTGGGAGTTGTGGTGGGCAAGTTGTGGGCTGGTTCACCATGAGCCAGCAATGTGTGCTCATGGCCAAGAAGGCAAATGGTGCCCTGGGGTACATTCAGAGAGGCCAGCAGATTGAGGGAGGTTCTCACCTTCTACTCTGCACCAAAAAGACCATAGATATAGGACTGGGTCCAGTTTTGGGCTCCCCAGTTCAAGAGAGAGAGGGAGCTACTGGAGAGAGTCAGGCAGAGGCTACAAAGCTGCTGAGGGGCCTGGAGCAGCTCTGTGAGGAGCAAAGGCTGAGAGCCTGGAGAAGAGCAGCCCCAGAGGGGATTTGAGCAATGCTCAGCAAGATCTGAAGGGTGTAGGGCAAGAAGATGGGGGCAGACTCTTGTCAGCGGTGCCCAGTGACAGGACAAGGGACAATGGCCACAAACTGCAAGCCAGGAGGTTCCATCTGAACAGGTGAGGAGCAAGAGAATGGGAGCAGACTCTTTACAGTGGTGCACATTGACAGATCTTTCAGGAAATAAAAGCTTTCTGTTGCAAAGAAGAAAACTATTTATTTTCCTTTTCTTTGTCCTTCCTACTAGAACCAGAATTGTGCACATTATAACACTGAAAACTTCATTCATGAGCTGAAGAAGATCCCCATGCATAGGTGTATGAAGAAAGTTGAAAAAGATATGGAAAAGCTCGAGGAAGACTGTCCTGTTTTGAGGGTAAGCTTTGTCCAGCTCTTTGAGTTTCAAGCATCTCCTTGTAGTTATGCAGCCAGCCAGGACTTTTATATTGGGTGATGTTCAAACTCCTGCTAGCTCCCTCAGACATGTGCTAAGGAACCCAGGAGCTGGAAAGCCACAGACACATCTCCAACTGGGTGATGCTGCTGCAGCTACTGGGCTGCACTGATGCATTCTTAGGGCCATGAAGACGTTGAGGTGTCTGGAGCATCTGTGAGGTTGCTCAGGGCTCTTGCCAACCTGATCTAGTTGAGGATGCCCCTGCTTACTGCAGAAGGGGTTGGACTAGATGACTTTCGGAGGCCACTTCCAACGCAGGCCATTCTATGATTCTGTGAAAGGCTGAGAGCCCTGGGGCTGTTGAGCCTGGAGAAGAGCAGCCCCAGAGGGGATCTGAGCAATGTTCAGCAACAGCCAAAGGGTGGGGGACAAGAGAATTAGGCCAGACTCTTCCCAGTGACAAGACAAGAGGCAATGGGCACAAACTGGAAGCCAGGAGGTTCCATCTGAAGAGCAGGAGAGAATTTTCTGCTGTGAGGGTGCTGGAGCAGGCTGCCCAGAGAAGTGGAGTCTCCCTCTCTGGGGAGATTCCAAACCCATCTGGACATTGCCATTCTGGGCAGGCTGCTGTGGGTGACCCTGATTTAGCCAGGATGTTGGACCAGATGATCTTCAGAGATGCCTTCCAACCCCCACCATGCTGGGATTCTGTGACTTACGGTCTATAGGAATTGTGTGAAATAGCTCAGTGCTGGGTGGCCTCGTCCTCCATCCCAGCAAGCTGGGGAAGCTACAGACAATGTGCAGCACTGGGGTGGAATCCCTCTGTAAGTCATGCATCAGCATCTCCTCTTTTCCCTTAGAAATCTTCATCCACTGATGAAAACTGCTCCAAGATGGCAAAAACAAATTTCGTACGGTTTAAAGAGAGTCTGGAAGAGTTCTTGAAATGGGTCAATCAGAAGCAGGAGTGCAGCAACATCGTGAGAGGCGAGTTGGATCTGCACTTGGACAGCAAATGCAGCTGCCCCAACTCATGGAAACACCTCAATGACTTGTTCTAGGGAAGAGCCACCCAGGCAGCAAGAAGAATGGGTGGGAAGGGGTGAAGAGAAGGTTGGCATAGATTAGGCTCTGTGCTAAGTGTTACGACATGTAGGGGGATTCAAACTGTACCCAGCAATTAAACCTTCACACAACGAGCACAGCCAAGCATTGTCATTTCTGTCGTGCAGTTATGGAGCATGGGATGCCTTTATGTCACCAGGGATGTCTAACAAGGCTTGAAGTTCGTGGGGTTTGGCACAAAGAAAGCCCAACCCCGACTCAGAGACCACAAGACCATCCAAAAGCTTCAAGGACTGTGCCAAGGAAGGGCTCCCAATGGGTAGTTGGAGGATGAGGATGGCTGGAGGAGCTTTTCCAAACAAAGTGGTTCTATGATTCTAAGAGAGATTTTAGCAGACATGTTTTTATTACCTCCTGTGGTTAGGTGTGTTGGGAAGTTTGGGGTTTTCTGCTGAGCATCCATCCTGCACCAGCAGCTCCTCCAAGGTGTTAACTTTAATATCATTCAACCTAACCTTTAAAACACTGAGTGTCATCTTGAGGCTTATCTCAGACACTGTGGCATCCTATTGACTTGATCAGAAAGTCCTGCAGCACCCCCAGACTGATTCATATTTGGGCATTTGAAGTTCATAAAGAAGAGAAAAAAGTCCCAGCAACACACTGTCACTTCTACAACACCCTCTTGTAACTCCAGATCATCACCCCTCTGTAGATGGTTACTTTCCAACACACCTACTTGCTGCCCTTCCATGATGGAAAAGCAGAGAAGGAAACCAGCTCAGCAGTAACTCTTGAGCTTCCAGATTAGGCAAGTAGCTGCACTTTCCTCATCAGCTTTAGGAAAGCATTCATTCTGAACTTAGGCCTTTTCCATTCCTCTGTACTTCTCCCCTTCCCAGCACTGAGGATGTCCAGGTCACCTCTGCCAGCACTGAGGATGTCCAGATCGCCATAGCTACCCACACCAGATCCTGATAGCCATAGAATTGTCAAGATTAGGAGGGACCCCAAGGATCATCTAGTTCCAATCCCCCTGCTGTGGGCAGGGGCACTTCCCACTAAATCAGGCTGCTCAGAGCCACATCCATCCTGGCCTTAAAAACATCCAGGGATGAGGCTTGCACCACCTCCCTGTGCAACCTGTGCCAGTGTCTCACCACCCTCATGGCGAAGAATCGCCTTCTAACATCCAACCCAAATCTCCCCTCCTCCAGCCTGGATCCATCCCCCCTGACACCTAAAAAGTCCCTCACTACCTCCCCTGCAGATACTGGGGCCTTCCCTTCTCCAAAGTCTGTATGTCCAGGCTCTTTCCCCAGGACCTGCAATTATTTGTGTAATGAAAGATGCCATTTCTTGCTGAAAACTGAGCCTTGGTTTTACTCTCAGCTCACCTACAGAGCTCCACAATTCCAGGCAGGGAAACAGGTGACATCCCATCTGATGGCACACAGCTTATGGATAAAACTGTCTATGACTGAACTTCAAGCTTGGAAGCTCACAAGATATTTGTCAGAGCTGCAGAGGAGAAACCTAAGATGCTGCTACCACTTAACTGAAAACTGTTTCACATTCTGTTTTATCACTACCTTCTTCTCAGAGGCTTCCAGAGCACACAAAAGAACCTTCTGATATCCAGGTGGAAGTCCTGCTGATATTCCCTGTTACCTCCACTTAACGAGCTGTGGATACACAGCATGGGATCCTGGAAGAGCAGGACTTAATGTCACAAACCCATCAGCTCCAACACACTGCTGGGTGCCTGTTGACCCAGCATGTCCCCTTGTCCACACAAGGCCAGCTCCTACCTGGCATCACCAACTCTACACCCATGAGCAACAGCAGCAAAACAAGAATAGAAGAACATCTCTCTATGGGGATGAAGCAGAAGACAACACCACACAAGGCTGTGCTTTTGGATTAGACAGGTGAGACAGTGGGTCAGGCCTTGGATGAGGCTGCCCAGGGAGGTGGGGAAGTCCCCATGCCTGGAGATGTTTGGGAAGGGTAGATGTGGCGCTTGAGGACATAGTTCAGTGGTGATGGGAGTTGGGTTACAGTTGGACTGGATGATCTTAAAGGTCTTTTCCAACCTTCATGACTTTATTGATTCTGTGCTTCTGCATCATCCTCTTCTTTCTCTTCTGTGCTGTGCCCTTCATACTGTGTGTTGTCATCTCTTGCATCCTGTCCTTCTTTCCCTTTTTCTTTTTTTGGGAGAATGTGCTAGTTTGGGGCTAGCTGGGATATTTTAGTGAGAAGAATTAGATGATAGGCTGTGAAAAGGAATCAATGGTGAAGTCTGCTGCACTCATAGGCTTGCTGAGATGTATAAAAACAAGAACATTAACACAGATAATGCAGGGGCTCTCTGCTGCAGCTGGTACTTTTCTCCCTAACCTGCTTTCTGTGTAACTAATCCTTCTGCTTTCTAACCCCCCTGGCTGATCCTCCAAAAATCACCTTGCACGTAAGGCAAAGTCTGGGATAAGGCAGAGGGGTGGGAAGGTGATTGAGAGCCCCTCCTGGGGACTTTGGTTTCTGGGAGGGGTGTTGTGTTTATGTATCACTTTTAACTTGTCTATTTCTGTATATAGCTGTAAATGTTGTAACTATCTGCTTGTATCTTGTGCTAAGCTGTGAATATAAAGCTTCATTCCTTAAGTTCCAGCTGCCTGAGTCTAGTCTGGCTGATTTCATAAGAGTAGGGGACAGGTAACACCCAAACCATCCCAAAGAGGAAAGGGTGGGCTTGGGGAGGGGAAGGTGGATTTGAGGAGAAAGTGGTGGGACTGGGGAGAGGGTTTATTGTTGGGCATGGGTGGGAACAGGGAAAAGGTGCTGGATCTGGGGAGAACATGAGAATGACACAGAGGATGAAGATGTGGATGAAGAAGAGCACAATGTACAAGGGTGGCATTGGAAAGAAGTGTGAGACAAAACCTCACAGGAGGCTTTAACTGGAACCAAGCAGCACCACAAGTTTCTGTTCAGCTAGGTAAATCAGAATTTGGGTGCAAACCAAGCTTATAAATCAATCTTACTGCACTTCAAGTGCTTGTTGGATGGACATCACAGCTTACAGCTGTCAGCAACACATCTGAGCCTTCTTTTACTTCAAGCTTTCTCATGTCATCTCAGAGAAATAAAAACTCAGGTAAATGATAACCAAATTAGACTCTCACTGAGCCTGTCCAGGGTCTGCCAGATAAACCATCAAGGCTCACTTGTGGGACAATGGAGAGATTTTGCAGCAGGTTTACCAGTCCTAATGGTGGGGCTGATTTGGCCATGCCTGACACACCTCAAGGTCAAAGCCATAATAAGCTATTCCTCATACTTCTACTGGGTGAAACAACCAAACCAAACTTAAAACCAAGTAAAAAAAACATAAAAAGAAGCAAACAAATATACTCTTCTTGAGTCCTTTGAGAGTGGGCAAAGGGCTTGAAAATAAAGACACTAACATAGCTTATACTTAATGCCAGCACTTCTACTGAGAAAGAAAGAGGGATAGTTTAGGATCACAGGTTCTTGGAATCCCCCAGCATAGCAGGGGTTGGAAGAGACGTCTGGAGACCAGACAGCCCAGCCCTCCTGCTAAAGCAGGGCAACCACAGCAGCTTGCTCAGGATCAAAATGGCCAGGAGGGTTTGGAATCTCTCCAGAGAGGGAGACTCCACAACCTCTCTGAAGCCTGCTCCAAGGCTCCAGCACTCCCACAGTAGTCTCTTTACCTGTTCAAATGGAACCTGTGTTCCAGTTTGTGCCCATTGCCCGTTGTCCTGTCATTGGGTACCACTGATGGTGACTGTTGCTATTTGGCAATGTGAATGTGGATTGCTGAAGTCATAGAATCATAGAACTGAAAAGATTGGAAGACACCTCTGGGATCATCAAGTCCAATTGCTCACCTGGAGCACACAAAGTCCTCCCGCCCTCAGTTAACTAGAGAGGAGACTCACATAAGTCTAGTCTACAGGCCCTGACCCAAAAGAAGCACAGACAGCTTCAGCATGTTAATTATTTCTTCTCACAACTTCATCAAAGAGTGAGGAAATACAACAGGCATCGAGGTTATGACATCTTTCAAAGCTGAGAGCTGTTTTTTTCTTTTAACATAGGGCTGTTGCCACATCCTTGAGTCACAAACACTCTGAGATGTTGAGATCCTCATGATTAGAGAATCACGTGGCTTCTTCTAACAATAGACTAGCAAATTCATTTTAAATTACTATAGTAAAAAAAAGGGAGGGCATAAGAACTGTCAAGTATTTAATGACTTGCTCGAGCTACTGACCCACCAGTAATCCACACAGTTATCAGAGAATGGGTTCAGTTGGAAGGGATCTCCAAATGTCACCTAGTCCAATCCCCTTGCAGGCAGCAGGGACATCTTCCACTAGAGCAGGTTGCTCAGAGCCCTGTCAAGCCTGAGCTTGAATATCTCCAGGGGTGGGGACCTCAACCACCTCTCTGGGCAACCTGTTGCAGTGTTCCAGCACCCTCGGGGTGCAGAACTTGTTCCTAACATCCAATCTAAATCTGCTCTTCTCTCATTTCAAACCACTTCCCGTCCTCCTATCACTGCAGGCCTCTGCAAACAGTCCCTCTGCAGCCTTCTTGTAGCTCCCTTCAGGTACTCTTAGGCTGCTATTAGGTCTTCCCAGAGTCTTCTCATCAACATTGATCAGTTACCAACAGTTATCAGTTATCAACAGTGACCTTATGTAAAAGGTATCAAATATTCCCCCCCCAAAAAGCCTTGAGGTCTAGAGGAATCAAATCTCCCTCTGCTCACAAACAATCCTGAGCCAACCCCAATTGTCTGTATCTAATGTTCTAAGTTATTCCAATCTTCATGCAGATTTCAAAGCTCAGTTCAATGCTCAGAGTATTCTCAAAGGCAATGGAAAAAAGTGAAATAGAGAAATCTGGATCTAATGTTCTTGGCAGCAGCACAATCTTCACTCTAACAGCTTCCATAAGCACTGGGCTCTCATCTCTGGAAGCATATTTTATCTGTGACACTACACATGCAAGGGTTTTGGATTTCTATTACTTGTAATTCCCTGCTCCTACTTGTCCTCATGACAGGCTCTGAACTTTCAGTGCAGGACAGAACTCACTTGGGACTGAATGCAGTTTAACCACCTCCCACCAGCAAACAAAGAAACCAGAAATAATGGGAAAGTCCCATCTCTGCCTCCCTTCCCCTCAGCTATCTGTGAGAGCACCACCTGTGTTATCTCCCCAACCTGGGCTGGCAGCAATAAGGTATCTCAGATAAAACCAAGGCTCATTCTACTGAGCTCATTGCCAAGACAGCACTAACCCATTCCTTTGGGTGCAGGTAGCTTCCATCCACTCCATAAATCCAGACACATTATCCTTGAAAAGCCACAGAACATGTTTGCATTTTCAAACACATCTAAAATAATCATAGCTCTTCCTCAGACCTTCAACCTTAAATGTGATCCCCAGCACATGGCTTATTCCCAATCAGCTGTGAAAAAAGTCACCAGCTAGAGCCACAGACACAAATCATTTCCCCAGTGGTCAGAAGGATACTGGATGGGTCTAGAAATGTCCAAATGACATCATGGAAAGAAGCTTACCTCTCTGCTTGGGCTCTGTTGACAACACATTGCAGGCAGAAGGGTCACTTGTTACCATTCACTGAAACCAAGCCTGTAAGGGAAAAGGTTGGAGAAGGATTTTAGCTTTTGAGAAGTTACAAAGGAAGGCTTAATAGCTAGAAAATAAAACCAGAAATGGATGTGTCACACTGAGAGACCTCCTCCAGATAGACACAGGAGATAAGGCTGTGGTTGAAGAGCAGCAGGAGCTGTGCATGCATGCAGTGGTCACTGCCCTGCCTCAGCTTCCTGTGCTGTCCAGTTCTGCAGCCCCAGAAAAGCACCATAAAACTGAAATGAACTTACTGTAGTTTCTGAGTGCAGATCTGCTGAAGGCTTGGGGAATGATAATCCTGGATGAGAAGCTGCCTTTACCACCTTCCAGAACCACAGGGCCATGACCAGAGCTTCCCACTGCAGCACCCATCCCAAAGCAGGGGACATGAATCCTGCCCCATCAGCTTGAGTCTGCAGGTTGGCAGCTCAGCACCAATGTATAATGCAAATTCCAGAAGCTCAAATGGGTTTTGAGTTCTGCAGTCTCATCAAGATCCAAATCAGTCATCAGAAACATCTTTTATCCAGCCATTACTGAGCTTCTCAGTCCTGCAGATCATGCCCTTAGCAGCTCTTCTGCACCTTCTCAGATACTGCAGCTTCTCTGTAAGCAAGGTAAAATGCACTAAAACAGAACCCCAGGTGCTACCAGCACCACAGCCAGTGCCACTGAGCTGAAATTTCAGTTAAGGCTGATCACTCTGATGCTGCAGCACTCCAGGGAGCTGCCACTCTACAACCAATCCACACAATGTGAAGAGCTTTGCTGGTGGCTGACGCTTGCGACAGCTGCTCCACCACAAACCATCCCTGTTAGAAGGCATAGGTTTACCAAGCATCAGAGATGAGTCCAGGTAGCTTCCACAAGCACTGCTGGTGCAGATCTCTTTCATACTAACAAAACAACAGCTCTAAACAGCTAAATTTCATTCTAATTTCCACCTCATTTCACAATACTCTCACTTTCTGCATGTAAACCCCATCCTGGCTTAGGAACACAGCTACAGCAAACAGCAGAAGTTCAGCTGCTGGGAAAAGAGAACTAAGTCCTTGAAGAAGAGCAGAGTCTCCTCTTCCACAGCCTCCACCAGCTCTGTGGAAAGCTCCTGCACCATCCGCCATCCCTTCCTCTCACGGAAAGCTCCTACTCAGCCCTCTCTTCAGTGCTAAGGCAACCACCTCCACGGGGCTACTTTGCCTCTTAAAGATTTGACTTCGCCACAGGTGTTGCCATTTGTTAGTAACAAGCCAAGCCCTCCTCACCCCACAGGGCAGGGCCATCAAAGCAAGGCAGGGCTTCAGGTGAGTGAAGCCCTCAGGGGAAAACATTGTTAGCACCCAACTCACATCTGATTTGCTTTGTTCACAGAATCATAAAATGGCTTAGGTTGGAAGAAACCTCAAGGATCATCCAATTCCAACCCTCTGCCATAGGCAGGGACACCTCCCACTAGAACAGGTCACTCAAGGCCTCCTCCAACCTGGCCTTGAACCCCTCCAGGGAGGGAGCAGCCACAACCTCCCTGGGCAACCTGTGCCAGTGTCTCACCACCCTCACATCTAAAGAACTTCTTCCTAATATCTAGCCTGAATCTCCCCTCTGTCAGTTCAAACCCATTCCTCCTCATCCTGTCATTACAAGACCTTGTCAATAGTCCCTCCCCAGCCTTCCTGCAGGCTCCCTTCAGATACTGGAAGGCCACTATAAGGTCTCCTCAAAGCCTTCTCTTCTCCAGGCTGCGGAGCCCCAGCTCTTGTAGCCTGTGCTCATAGCAGAGCTGCTGCAGCCCTCTGAGCATCTTTGTGGCCCACTCTGGACTTGCTCCAACAGTTCCATGTCATTCTCGTGTTGAGAGCTCCAGAACTGCACAGAGTACTCCATGTCAGGTCTCAGGAGAGCAGAGAATCCCCTCCCTTGCCCTGCCAGCAACACTTCTCTTGATGCTTCTCTTGTGCTGAAGGACACAGGTTTCAGGTGTGCTTCCACCACAGGGTGACTCAGCTTACATCCTGCAGCCTTTCCAGCTCAGGGCAGCCCTACTGCAAGTTGCAAAGCTGCTAGAAGTGGGCAAAATGTCCTGTGTTTACAATGTGCCAAGGAGACAACCTCACTTCTACTCAGGGCTGGTTGTGGCAGGACAAGGGATGATGGGTTAAACTATAAGAGGGAGATTTGGACTTGATACAGGAAAGAAAGGCTTTACAGTGAGGGCAGTGAGACTTTGGCCCAGCTTGCCCAGAGAGGTGAGGACTACCCCATCCCTGGAACCATTGCAGGTGAGGTTGTTTGTGGCTGTGAGCAACCTGCTCTGGTTGCAGATGTCCCTGCAGACTGCAGGGGGGTTGCACTGGATGACCTGTAGAGATCCCTTCCCACCTAAACCACTCTCCAATTCCATGATTCCAGTTTTCCCTGCCCCTTTCCAAAAGGATATTGCATCAGTTCACAGTGTAGGCAGAACACCATCATTAGGAGCTTTGGCTGGTCCTATGGAAAAGTGTTTTTCTGCTGAGCAGGGCACAAGTGTCACTGTCATTTCACCTCAGCTGTGACTCAGGGGTGCCACAACACATTCATAGAATGTTTTAGTTTGGAAGGGACCTTTAAAAATCATCCAGTCTCACTCCCTCGCCATGGGAAGGGACATCTGTGAGTAGATCAGGACCTCTTCTCCCACTCTTGAGGACTGCTCTGCCTCCTGAAGGCAGTTAAGGGACGATCATCAGGCAGAGGTGAGAAGTCAGGGGTTTATTGCCAGGGAATGACTGGGCTTCATGATCTCAAAGGTCTTTTCTGATCCAGGCAATTCTGTGATTCTGTGAATTTGGGTTTAATAACACTTGGCCTGCTTTAAAGCTTTTTGGTTTTATATGGAAGTGCTTTAAATAAAGCAAAGCTGGTTTCTAGGAAATGTTTCAGCCCTGAAGTGGCCAGGCAGTTGGACTAGATGATCACTGCAGGTCCCTTCCAACTGAACCATTCCATTAATTGCTCCTCCCAGGCTCTTTCTCACACTATTCCAATTACAATCCACAGCCAGTGCTCTGCCAGAAGCTCTCCCAGCTGGATCACATCAGCCCCACCACTCCCCCAAGGCTTTTTCTTGCTGTGCTTACGTGGCACCCTGAGCAGGGGTTGGTGCCACTGCTGCTGACAGAGGACCCCAAGCAGGGAACATCCCACATACAAGGGTTGCTTAAAACCAGCTGTGAGGGGAAGTGGTTGAGAGTGGTGGCTTTGAAGTATCCTCCAAATGAAAATTTCCCAAAGAATTTAAGCTCTATTATCACTCTACCACTCTCCATCATCTTTGCCAAATTGTGGCAGACAGGAGAGGTGCCTGAGGACTGGAGGAGAGACAATGTCGCTCCACTCTTCAAAAAGGGCAAGAAAGAGGTTCCAGGAAACTATAGACCAGTCAGCCTCACCTCCATCCCTGGAAAAATGGTGGAGCGGCTCCTGCTGGAGGGCATCTCAAGGCACTTGGAAGAGAAGAAGGTTGTCAGGAGTAGTCAGCATGGACTTTCCAAAGGGAAGTCATGCTTGACTAACCTGAGAACATTTTATGGTGCCATAACTGAATGGGTAGATTCAGGGAACCAGTGGATGTAGTCTACCTTGACCTTAGCAAGGCCTTTGACACCATCTCCCATGACATTTTAGTCAGCAAGCTGAGGAAGGTTGGGATGGAAGAGCAGACAGTGAGGTGGGTTAGGAACTGGTTGCAAAATAGAGTTCAGAGGGTGGTGATCGATGGTGCCAGGTCCAGCTGGAGAGCTGTGACCAGTGGTGTCCCCTAGGGATCACTGCTGGGGCCAGTCCTGTTCAACATCTTCATCAATGACATTGATGAGGGCACAGACAGACAGAGTCTGCTCAGCAAGTTTGCTGCTGACACCAAGCTGGGAGGCTTGGCTGAGACAGCTGCAGGCTGTGTGGCCATCCAGAGAGCCCTGGGCAGACTGAGAGCTGGGCACAGAGGAACCAGATGAGGTTCAACAAGGACAAGTGCAGAGTCCTGCACCTGGGGAGGAAGAATAAACTGCACCAGGACAGGCTGGGAGGTGATCTGCTGGAGAGCAGCCCTGTGGAGAGGGACCTGGGGGTTTTGGTGGCTAACAAGTTACCCATGGCACAGCAATGTGCCCTGGGGGCCAAGAAGGCCAATGGGACCCTGGGGTGTATTAGGAAGAGTGTGTCCAGCAGGTCAAGGGAGGTTCTCCTCCATCTCTACTCTGGGCTGCAAGATGTGACATGGCTCTGTTCTGCTGGCCAAGGAGGAGAGTGCTCAGCCCACGGCACTCAGCTGCTGCCCTCCACCTTTAAACACTCCCAACGCTGCGTGAAAGTTTCATGTGTGCCACTTGAAAGCCAAGTGCAGCTTGTGCCATTTCCTCTTTCCTGTGAGCAAACCCAGGCAGTTATCTAGAAAATCCAAGTTACCAGCTCTTCAGAGCAGAGCACACAGGTGAAAAACCGCAGCAAGGGAGCCTGTGCAAAGCCTCTGGCTCAAAGTGCCAAGGGCTGGCTGCTCTTCTGTCGCAGGCAAAGCAATCACCAGGAGCTCTTCTGGGAAGAAACACCCAGAGATGGCAGCGTGACACAGGCCAGGTGCTCAGCTGTTACTTAAGCACCATTCCAATCAAAAAGGTTTCACAGAACCACAAAATCAATGTGGTTGAGAAAAACCTTTAAGATGATCAAGTCCAAGTGATAATTAACCCAACTCTGCCAGGGCACCACTAAACCACACCCCTCAGCACCACATCTACGCAGCTTTGAAAGCCCTCCAAGGGTGGGGACTCCACCACTGCCCTGGGCAGCCTGTCCCAGGGTTTCACAACACTTTTGGGGAAGGCACTGTTACCTCTGCCCAACCTAAACCTCCCCTGGTGCAACTCGATGCTGTTCCCTCTCAGGCTGTCTCTTGATCCTTGTGAGAAGAGACCAATCCCGTTCTCACCCCAACCTCCTTTCAGGGAGATGTAGAGACTCACCTGGAGTACTGCATCCAGTTCTGGAGCCCCTGTTACAAGAGGGCTGAGGAGACGCTGGAGTGTGTACAGAGAAGGGCCAGGAGGATGCTCAGAGGGCTGCAGCAGCTCTGCTGTGAGCACAGACTGAAAGAGTTGGGGCTGTGCAGGCTGGAGAAGAGGAGACTCCCAGGGGACCTTCTTGTGGCCTTCCAGCATCTGAAGGAGGCTACAAAAAAGCTGGGAAGAGACTTTTTAGGCTGTCAGGGAGTGACAGGGCTGGGGGGAATGGAACAAAGCTGGAGGTGGGGAGAGTCAGCCTGGAGGTGAGGAGGAAGTTGTTGAGCATGAGAGTGAAGAGCCTCCAGGTGAGAGGCTGGAATGGGTTGCCCAGGGAGGTGGTTGAGGCCCTGTCCCTGGAGGTGTTTAAGACCAGGCTGGATGAGGCTGTGTGCAGCCTGCTCTAGGGTAGGGTGTCCCTGGGCATGGCAGGGGGATTGGAACTAGATGATCCTTGTGGTCCCTTCCAACCCTGACTGATTCTATGATTCTACTCAGCCTCCCTCTGTCCAGGCTGAACACATCCAGTTCCCTCAGCTGCTCCTCACAGGCCTGTTCTCCTGGCCCTTCACCAGCTTTGTTACCCTTCTCTGGACCCACTGCAGCCCCTCGGCGTCCTTCTTGCAGTTAAGAAAGGCCACCCCTGCATGAGCATCCACACCCCCCCCCTTTCTGCCTTTCCAATCTGTAGGAAGATCATGGGATTTTTGGAAGTAGAGCTGGTGGGGGGGACTGGACAGCAAGCAGAGCCCCAGCTGGGCCTATGGGCTCAGCAAGAGGTTTCCGTCACTTCTTTTGGAAGGGGGAAATGAGATGAGGAAGAGGTCGATGGCCTCAGCTGCTTTGTCTGATAACTCAGAACAGCTCTTTTCCAACCCAGAGTCCGAGAGGCTGAACTGCAGAGAGGGTTGGATCCAGCTGCCACCAGCTCACCCAGAGCAAGCCCAGGTGTTCCCAGCCGCTACAGGAGCTGGGGAGAGCCACACTGGAAGCAGACTGATCAGGCTTTGCATGGTAGAGGACCCCTGCGGGTCAGACACCCCACGGGCAGAGCGCTCCTCCCAGGGCGAGGGCTGCAGAGCTGCTGCAGGCTGGGGGCCGGAGGCATGGGTGTGGTGTGGGGGCTGCAGTGCTCCTCCCGTCAAAGCACAGCTGTGGGGAAAAGCAAGAACCTGAGTAAACGGACACCTGTTAGGAGGTGCCAGCCTAAGGCCACAGGCGGTGTTTAGGGCTTGCAAAGACACATGTCCCACTGAGTCAGAAACCTGCCGTGGCCAGCTGGGGTTGGGCTCGGCCGCCAGGCACCCAGCAACAGAAGCAGGGGACACAGCCTCAAGCTGTGCCAGGGCAGGTCTAGGCTGGATGTTAGGAGGAAGTTGTTGGCAGAGAGAGTGATTGGCATTGGAATGGGCTGCCCAGGGAGGGGGTGGAGTGGCCGTGGCTGGAGGGGTTGAAGCCAAGCCTGGCTGGGGCACTTAGTGCCATGGTCTGGTTGGTTGGCCAGGGCTGGGTGCTAGGTTGGGCTGGGTGCGCTTGGAGGTCTCGTCCAACCTGCTGGATTCTATGATTCTATGATCTTTGGATATCACAGCTTAAAATACAGTGCCTGCCTGACCTCTCCCTCTTCTCATCCCTGCCTTTCTTGCCTTCACTTCTGTGGGACCAGCCAGCTCTTATCCCATGGTTGGTGAGGGAACTGAGCCACTGAGGCCTTGTAGGCTGCAGCTGGGCAGGGCCGTTTTGGCCTACCCTCAGGCCGACTGAAGGTGGAAGGGGTGGAGGATTCTAGAAGGCCAGTTTGGGTCCAGTGGGTTTTGTACTTATTCTACCTGACTGCATTATACATGTGTGTGTATATATATATATATGCTCTTGTAAATAGAATTCCTCTTTAAACTTCCAAATCAGTGTGCAGTATCCTCATTCTTACTCCCAGAAAGGGGCAAGAGTCATTTCTGTCTTCTGCACTGGTTTGAGACTAATTGGAATATTTGAAAGAGAGAAAATAGATTATAGCACCTACAGGATGGCTCAGGCCCAGCCAGCAGGGGTTTAGGAAGGACAGGTCCTTCCTGACCAACCTGATCTCCTTTTACAATCAGGTTCTCCCCTGGTGAATGTGGATGTAGTCTACCTGGACTTCAGCAAAGCCTTTGACACCATCTGTCACAAGCAGCCCCTGGCCAAGCTGGCAGCTTGTGGCTTGGACAGATTCACTCTGATATGGGTCAAGAACTGGCTGGAAGGCCAGGCCCAGAGAGTGGTGGTGAATGGTGCCACATCCAGTTGGCAGCTGTCACTAGCAGTGTCTCCCAGGGATCAGTGCTGGGCCTGATCCTGCTCAATATCTTTATTGATGATCTGGACCAGGGGATTGAGTCCAGCTTTCCCCCAGGAGATTAAATAGATGATCTTCACATGTTTTCCCACCATAGCAGGAAACAGAAGCAGCTTCTAAAGCAGATATAAAGAAGATAAGCTCCTCACTGAGTCCCTGCAGCTGAAGATGAAGGCTTTAGGTGCTTTCCTAACCCAACTGGAGGGCTGCATAGCTGCCCAGTGACACAACACATGTCTACAGAGCAGCATTCAGGCTAGGGTTGAGAAACCACACACTCAGAGCGCATGTGGATTACTGGAAGGGGCTGAGGGTGCTTGCTCTTCTTATGACTACATCAGCCACGATAAGAGACCATCCTTCCACAAGAGTACAGAGTGTTTGCTTCCACTAATACCTGATTTGCAGACCTCACGAGCAGGCTAAGTACAAGAGATGTGACCTGACGACCCCTCTGAAAGGTCCCAAAGCACTTCAGCGTCTGGCAGTCCACAGTAAGGCCTTGTAGTGTGGAGAATATCTGTACAAAGTACATAAACCCTGTGAAATGAAGAACAGTCAGCAGCAGATCAGGAGAAAACAACCTCAGTCTAAACAAGACCTAAGCACTTGCATAGTGGCATGCTGGCAGAAGCTCCCCATGCCTCGCTGCAGGAAGGGTTATTTGATCCAGCATATGAAACTTCTCCCTTTTATGTCTATAAACAATCCCACAGGATTATTTTTAGGCTAATTGCAATATTCTGTTCATCTTCTAGAATGAGACAGAACAGGAACTATAATCTGCCAGGCTACACAAACAGGCCTGAGAGATCACCGAGTGCCCACCAGTGGCACCTGTTCTCTGTATGGAGGGAAGGCTGAAAGCCCTGGGACTGTTAAGCCTGGAGAAAAGCAGCCTGAAAGAGGGTCTGCTTAATGCTCCACAAGAGATAGAGAGTGGGGGAAGAGTATGGGGCCAGACTCTTCTCAGTGACAGGACAAGGGGCAATGGGCACCAAGTGGAAGCCAGGAGGTTCCATCTGAACAGGAGAAGAAACTTCTTTAGTGTGAGGAACCCTGAAGTAGGCTGCCTAGAAAGGTTGTGAGTCTCCTTCTCTGGAGAGACTCCAAAGCCTCCCTGGCCAGTGCAATCCTGGACAAGCTGCTGTGGGTGCCCTGCTCTAGCTGGAGTGTTGGACTGGCTGATCTCCAGAGGCCCCTTCCAACCCCCACGATGCTGGGATTCTACAAAACAGGGTAGAATTTTCCTAGAGAAAAGGAAAAACTGAAAATTCTCTTTTGGAGTGCAGTATGAGATAACAGCTACTGCTATTTCCCAGCCAAGTGAGAGGTGCAGCTCTTTGGACAGGGTCCTGATGTGACCTTTATCTGCCAACATACCACGTTGACAGAACACATCTAAGTAGATCCATCTTCCTTCCCCTGAAATCCAGAGTGTTCCAAGGAAAGATTGGGGCTTTGGCTCCTCATCAGTTCTTGACAGCTGCAAGGCTGTCAGTTGGTGAACACTTTGTCATGATGCAAAACTTATTTCCCAAGTTTATGTTGCACTGAGAGATTTTACTAAGAAAAACAGAGGTCAACAATGAAATATTGTGAGCAGCCAGCCAACAACCACGGCCTTCATGGCAACCAAAGGAGGGCTCCAAGATTAGAGAGCAGCTATTGAGCTGTGCTGGGTCATAAAAGCTTCTAGGGGAAAATAACCTTGCAAGTCCTACAGCTGCATGCCATGGCTGACCACAGCCAGCTTGTTTACAAAACAAGATGCCCCTCCTTTCAGTGTCATTAACAACTGGAGCTCAACAAGCCCACTGCAGAGCTCTTGTGGCCAAGAATGTCATTGAGCTGCTGGAATGCATTCAGAAAAGCGTGGGCAGCAGGTCAAAGGAGGTTCTCCTTCCCCTCTACTCTGCCCTAGGGAGGTCACAGCTGGAGTACTGGGTCTAATTCTGGGCTACCCAGCTCAAGAGAGACAGGGAACTGTTGCAGTGTCCAGAGGCGGCTCTAAAGGCACTGAGTGCCCCATGAGGACAGGCTGAGAGCTGTTGGGCTGTGTGGAGAAGAGCAGCCTGAGAAGTGTAGGAAAAGCAAAGTAACAGGTGCCATTGGTCAGCCTGGCTGCTCCCAAGACTCATCACGACTTCACCACACCACTTTAACCTTCCCAGCTTCAGGTAGGAGCCTTAAAAGTAAAGCAGTATGTAGATATGGTGCTGAAGGACAGGGTTGTGCGGTGAGTGGATTGTTCTAGGTTAATTATTGGTCTCCTCCAGCCCAAACTACTCCATGAGCCTAGGTGTTTTCAACAGAATAAAGGGCAACAAAGCAAGAAAAGCTTTACTAAAGGCTCCCTAAAACCAAGCACTGACACCTATGCAGGACACAGAATTGAGTCCCTTTAGAGAAAGAACATTTATTTTTGTTTCAAAACTTGTGCTCCATACAAATACAATAAATCAACAGGTACACTTTGGGTTTGTTTGTTCTTAAACACACCAACCAACCAAACTTTGGCTCAAAGAAATATTTAACATCTAAAAATCTTCTGAGGTACAAAAGGCACAAGACCAAGCACCCAAACGTACTGACTCACCCACAGCACTGTTTGCACCACTAGAACAGAGAAAGTTGGGAGGGTGGAAGGAGGAGGATGGTGGGGAGGGAGGACATGGAAAGAACAGCAACCAAGACACGAGTATGTGTACAATGCCATTTTCTTTCCTTCACAAGTGTCACATTCTTTTGCCCTTTATGTCTATTGTGGGTAAAGTGCCAGGACTCTTGTAGGAAAAGATGGATCATTTCTTAGAAATGAACTGGCAGCAACAACAGTAGAAAAGGAGACAGAGATAGGCCTGCAGCAGGGTGGGGTTCAGTCAACTTCTGTTCTCCCACAAGGTCTTAAGAACTCATTTCCTCTTTCATGGAACCATTTGTTGGAAACTGTGGAACAAGGACATGACATTAGTTACCACCATGCATGCAGCACATGTACCACCACAACCCAGATGGTTACTTCAGTTTAAATCTCATCTCAGCCTGGAGGTGTTCAAGGCCAGGCTGGATGAGGCCTTGACCAGTCTGGTCTAGCGGAGAGTGTCCCTGACAATGCCAAGGAGGTCTTCAAGGTCCCTTCCAACCCAAATAAATCTATGAATTCCTGCTTACACTGCTCTACCCATCCCATAGGAAGAAACATACAAGGATGCAAAAGGCTGAGGAAGAAAAAAAATCTTTCCAGCTGCACAGTTCTGGGGTCAACAGCAACAGAGCAGCACATTCTGGGTCTGGTAACATTTAGTATCACAGAATGGTTTTGGTTGGAAAAGACTCCTAAGGTCATTAAGCCCAAACACTGACCTAACACCACCATGGCCATTAAACCATGTCCCCAAGTGCCATATACACTCTTTTCTTGAACACCTCCAGCGATGGGGACTTCACCTCCTTGGGCCTGACCACTCCTGCAGGAAAGAAATGGTTTAATGACCATGATGGTCTTCCATCAGTGGCTCAACTTGATGATCTTAGAAGTCTTTTCCAACCAAAACAGTTCTATGATTCTACAAAACCTTTGCAGGACCAGACCTGAATCTAGTCATGGTTTATCTTGAGTCATCCTGATGCTGACACACCACACAAACCCAGAGACATCTTGTGCTGTCACTGACACAAGCCAAACCCACCAGCAAAACCTGCAAGTGAACAGTGCAGCTGCTTAACACTGTGACAATGCTGGTAGGAGCTGTCCCTATTGCCACATGACTGCAGGAGAGAAAACGGCCAACACCCAGGTAATTAAATGCAGCTCTAAGGCTTCAGGGTATCACCAGCTTTGCCTGGCTTTGTTGCTAAATGAGTATTACTTACCCCATTTACACCCTACTAGTACTGGACAAGCTGCATGCCTTGTTCTATAATCACCCTCGCCACTTCTGAAAAGGTTGTACCAGAACACTGCTGTTCCCTGGAAAGTGAAATCGGATCTGGATTAGTCAAACCCCAAGGTAATTAGCCAGGGTATAGTAAGGGGTGGGGAGAATGCTGATGAAGTCAGCTGCAGGCTCCTATGAAGCACTTCCAACATAGGCCACCACTGACAGCACATAAAATTCCCTTAGACCCAGCTCTAATTCCAGTATGTTCAAAGACTTCTAACTGGATGGAAGGAGGTTTTATTAGTAACAGCTCTACCCAGAAACTGTTCACAAAGGAAGCAGCCCTGGAGTCCACAAAATCAGCTCCAGCTGCCTCAATACACAGCAGCCTGTCAGCTCACTTTGTCACATTAAGGACTTTGAATTGACCCAGGACAAGACAGGAACAGGAGAGGGGAGAAATCAAGCAACACAAAGAGCTTTACCTTCTTGGGCCATATTGCTGCCCCAAAATCTGGGAAAACTGTAGCTCCTCCAGCTTCTACATCACTCATCTGAGAAAACAAAACCCATAGAGTCTGTTTATTTACAGAGCTTTTTGCACACACAGTCCCACAAGTCCCTCAAAAGCCCTGACAGATTTCTATCTGCACCTGACAAGAAAAGGATGCACTTCAAGCAGCAAGAACTGCAGAACTAACAGGACCTGCTGCTGAAGGTTTTGTGGTCAGCTCAAGACTTCTCTTCAATACTCTGTGCTGCAGGATGTATATAATCTAAACAACCAGCCCTAGGAAGCTGAGTATCTGCAGAGTCAAGCTAACGCTCTAGAGCAAGGGAGAAGACTTCAGAGTAAATCAGTTTGCAGAATTCCATCCCAGCCTGCAATCCAATTAGGAAAACAACCAAGTGGATGTTAAACCAGACATTTACTCAAACTGAAACCATGCCTTTGGGATTGATTTACATCTATGTTTATGCTTCACCCTTCTATGCTGGGATTAGTTTTGTAGACTGGGTTGGGTTGAAAGGGAACTTGAAGATCACCCAGTTCCAACCTCTCTGCCACAGACAGGGACACCTCCCAATAAACCAGGATGCTCATGACCTCAAACATGGCCTTGAACACCTCCAGACAGGGGGCAGCCATAACCTCCCTGAGTAACCTGTTCCAGTGTCTCATCACCCTCACTGGAAAGAACTTCTTCCTAATCTCCAGCCTAAACCTCCCCTCTTCAAACTTTAAGCCATTGCCCCTTGTCCTATCACAAGTCCTTTAACCTTACTGAATTCCTCAGTAAGGATGGATTCACTATAAACTCTAGACTGAAAGGAGGCTGTAGCCAGATGGGGGTTGGTCTCTTCTGCCAGGCAACCAGCAACAGAAGAAGGGGACACAGCTTCAAGTTGTGCCCAGGGAGGTATAAGTTAGGAGGAAGTTCTTCCCAGAGAGAGTGACTGGCATTGGAATGGGCTGCCCAGGGAGGTGGTGGAGTCACTGTGCCAGAGGTGTTGAAGAAGAGCCTTAGTGCCATGGTCTGGTTGATTGGATAGGGCTGGGTGATAGGTTGGACTGGATGAGCTTGGAGGTCTCTTCCAACCTGGTTGATTCTAGATTCTATGACTTGATCCAAAACTGAAAGTTCCTGGAAAAACTCCCATTAATATTTGCCTTTCCACTGATTTCAGGAAGTTTTGGATGAGTCTAACAAAAAGAAATGCATCAGATCCAGCTCCCATCAAACACAAGCAGCAGCTCTTCAATAAATACACTCTCCCCAAGCCCCCACATTCTCTATTGTAACTTGGATTTCTGTTTAAAGCAGATATCATTACCACTCTGGTGTCCTCCTGCTTGGTACCTACAATAAAAGGGCATGAGATGCCATGGGTACACAGGTTTTTGCCCCTTCCAACTAGAAAGCAGCTGCATGCAACTTGGCAAGTTAATGCCTACGGCTGAGCCACACAACCACTCCGTTTAGTAAGGTGCTGGGACACATCTGGTGTGTTCTACACATGACAGAGTAGACTGCCTGTGACCATGTACAGCTGGCAGAAAACCAGGTGCTTCATCACTTGTTACACAAATCAGCTGATTCTCACTTTAAAGCAGAAATCAGGAGCTCCTCCTCATTTCTTGATGCTCCTCATCTTTTCCCCCCTCTTTGACAGGAATCAGATATTTCTCCATTGTTATTTGTTCCTCTCTTATCTTTTACAAGAACCAGATATCCCCCCCCCATTTTTATTTGCTAGAGTTCAAGTGTTTCTCACCACTTTAAGAAACAAGTTATTTATCACCTTTTTCTTTTTTCCAAGAGCTGTGCATCAAGGCTTCTCCAAAACTTTCAGAGGATAATAAAATACAGACTCAGCCAACTGTAAATTGAAGCCCCTTAGTTGCAGAGTATTTCACACCTACCTATGTTATTCTGGGGTTTTTTTTTTGCTTTGGAAATTACTTCCTCCTGCCATTTATGAAGTGTTTCTGGGTTTGTTTTGAGATGCATCCTGCACTCAAAATAGCAGCTCAGCCATAAATGATTCATCACAGCACTTGAGATTTTAAGATGCATCACTCAAAAGTCAGACACAGCAGATTAGCTGTTCCTATACGACTAATATCATAGGTTGACAGGTGAAAATGCTGCCAGCAAACCACTGTGAGAGCATCAGGTCACTGGCAGCAGCAGCAGCTTGGTTTGTGACTGCAATGTACATGGTCTGCAGGCTGTGGAATGCATGCAGTTATTGAGTTCTCTCCGTTCTGCACCTGTAAACCAGCTGCAGCAAGTTTATTAGCTCTGCCTCCTCCATTTGCTGAAGCAGCAGCTGTGCCAGAGAAGCTCTGCTTGCACAAAGAGCTTCAGTGGAGGCTGACAGGACCACAACATCAAGTGCTGCCAAAGAGCGGTGGAAGAACACGATGGTAAATGGCTGAGAGGCAAGTTCTCAGAGTACCACGTGGGGATCTCAAGCACTTGCCTTTGGGAAATCAGCCATATCCTCCTTTCCCACCAACAGGAATCCAGTGAAGTCAATGACTCCATAACAGAGTGGCCAAAAGGAGAACCATAGAATCATTTTGGTTGGGAAAGACCTTGAAGATCACTTAGCCCAACTATTCTCTAACACTCCCTCTATAGGGAATCTGGGTCCTGTAGCCAAATTTTTCTGCTCTGAGGTTAAAACAAAACCACCAGAACTCAAGTCAACTCAGATGGCACAGCACCTGATGCTGCAAGAAGAATGAACCCCCTACTTCCAGACGCCTCTCCAAACAACCCAACTGCACAAGCTGGCAGCGAGATGCTGCTGAAAACAGAAGTTACACTCAAGGCATAAAGGATCATCATACTTACATAGTTTAAAAAAGTGGCCACACGATTTCCAGTCCCTAACCGCTTGAAAGCATCTGGCTCATCTTTCTATAAAATTAAATGAGAATAGCTGCAAACTTCAAAGCTCACAGACAGACAAACCAGAGGTACTTACATAGTTAAGAAACGTCGCTAGCCTATTTCCTTCCGTTTTGAGTGTGCTGTCAAAGGGGCGCTGTAACAGACAACAACTTTAACCCCAGGTTGCAAACAGGCTCACCATAGACTTACACAAGTGTAGCCCTGCAGAGAGATGCTTAAAGCCCCATTTAAAAGAGCTGGAGTAGAAAAGGGGTAATTAAAGCCATTACGAACTGCAGCCGCGGTGCATAACTGCATGCACGCAGCATGCCAAGGCTGTAAGGAGAAGCAGCACTGAAGCAATCCTTAGGGCAGAGAAGATGTTTTCAGGGCCTGTGGCACAGATGCTAGCCACGAAGTTAACAACAGGCCATGGCTGTAACTGGATGTTGATCCAAAGTCAACAACTGAGGTGAACGTGAAAAACTCAGAGTGGGCTTTAGAGGACACACCAGATTCTTGTAAGCGTAGTAGGGCCTCAAAGAGAAGAGAAATGACATTTTTTAGCCAGCAGGCAGAACGGCAATCTTAGATTCATGAAGAAGTCCTTTCAGGTGGTTGGCTGCTTAGGCCTAAAGGATCATATCAGAAAGATCAAATTGTGTTTTTACTCTGTAGGGAACACTTTGAGCTTCATTTGTTGAAGTACAAGATCAAGGCAGTGCCAGTTTAGAAGCAGAAAGAACATCTAGGATACCACTGGCTCTCTCCTCTCTTCAAAAGAAAAGGCAATTTAAAAGTTTATTTACATTGCTCACAGTCAGGAAGTTCAGCCAAGAGACATTAAGGTGCAGCCTTCCACACAACCCAAACAGTCTTTAACATTTCAAGAAGAAATCAGTATTAGGCAAGATAAACAGCAAAGAAAATCACAGCCACCTCCTCTTCAGCTGTTCAGTCTGCTTGAAGACTAGTTCAGAAAATAAAAGGTCTTTCTCAAATGGATTTGCAAAAATCAGCCAGACTCTTGTATCTACCAATTCAATTCAAAAGAGCCAACATAAGAGCACTAAGATGTAGAGGACTTCCTAGTTTTGTCTGCTGCTGCCTAACTCAGGTCCAGACACACACTTCTGAACATCAGTAACAAAACCTCTCTAACTTCTGTGCAACCAATAAAATCTTCAAGTTACATCTGTTAAAGTGTCCCTGTTGGAGGAAGGAACAACGAGCTGCAAGGCTGGTCTGGAGACAGAGAGACATGGCAGTACCTCAGCATTCAATCCTGCGGTCTGTGATGCACAGAGAGCCTGCAGGACCAGGCCAAAACTAGGGCACATTCCATGATTGCCTTGTCTCAGCTGATGACTGCAGCCAAGGTTATGTTCCAAGTGGAGCTCTGCCCCAGCTGCCTAATCCAAAAGTGAAGTCCACCCTGGCCAACTTGATGGCTGAGATCCTTGAGTTCACAAAGCTTTGAAGAGGATTTAAGAGCATTCGCTTGACTCAGGAAATGAAGCAGCCTTCATGTTAATAGGAGAACTGTCTCCACAGGCCAAAGCTAACGAATATGAGCTTCCAGAGTGCTGAAGTTCAGCAGTTTTCCCTTTTCCTTCTTTCAAACAGGGCTAAACCAGGCAGCTTCAATTCTGCATTCATGACTGGGCTGTGCTGTGGCTGCAGCAATACTTTCTACCAGGTAAAATCATCAGGATAGGAATGAAAGCAGGTTCCACTGATATCCCATTGTTCTACTGGAACCCAAGGCATCAGGTGGATTTCAGGTCTGAAATTACCAGTCACCATAGCTCCTTGGTGTGGTCAGCATGTTCATGCATTGGTTTAGGGGAGCAATCAGGAATCTGCTCCTCTTTTCTCCCTAAATGCAGCAAACCAGAGCTTTTACCTGCCAGGTGGAGCCCTCTAGTGCTTGGTGTGGATCCGGCACCCACCAGCTCACTGTTAACACCAACCTCAAAGCCTCTTCAGATCCCCTAGCTGCAGCCACACTAGGGGTATTTGTCAGAAGGGCTGTATGATCCAAGATCTCCATAACAGCTACTTCTTGAGAGGGAGGTGGAAGGATGTGTCCTTCTCTGCCAAATCCTGCAAAGTCCTTCAAAATAGCCACCCAAGGACTTGGACAGCCTCACTGAACTCAGAAGCCTAATGGAACAACTCAGATTCACAACTCAGGGCTTGCAGACCTCTGTGTCTGAATGAAGTTCTAGAATGAGCACATCTGAGTGCTGCATGTCTGCCTTTTAGTGTCCCTGCTGTGCTGGAAATCAAGGTGACAGAGACAAGCAAGCAGAGATGTTCATTGTTCTCCTGAGCTTTCAGCATCAGAGAAGGCAGCGCAAAGGCTTTTCAAAAGTCATCACCCACCCATCCATGCAGCAGGGCCATACATTAAAGGCTTCAACAGAAAAATGGCTTCTATTTCTCTCAAAACAAACTGTTCCCCCCTCCTTAAACACCTCAAATAACTGGAAGTATGATCTTACCCTAGAAAAATCGAAGTGTGGCTCATACTGTCCTCCCATTCCATAGTTGGCAACCTGCAGTGTGGAAGAAGAAAGCACAAAGGTCACTGAACTGCAAAGCACAGGAGACAGCATTTGCTCTCAAACCCAAAACATGCTTTGAGAAGCAGCTCTTCTGAGAGCCCTTTTCAGAGATTGCTATCTCTAGCACACTTAACTTCTCTTCAGGCTGCCAGAAAGGAGGTACACTGATGAGGAAGGACTGAAGTGCTCTTTTCCTTTCCTAGTTTAAGGGTTTTGCTGAGTGTTGCTCAGTACCAAATGTTTCTCAGTGGCTGTACTCTATCACTACAACTGTTTAACATGAATGAACAGCAACAGTTTTACCACATTCTTTCTCCCTCCTCTGAAGGAGGCAGCTGAGTGAATGTAGTTCTCCAGTATGTGTCCTAACTAGGAGACAAAATTGAATTGTCTCACATTTGTTTCCTGTTACCCATCCAGGTGCACAGAAGGCTCAAAGTAGTCTAAAAACATCATCCCTTCACTGTAGCTGAAGACCATATCATGACCGAGTTACTCTGAACCTGCATTTATTGTGTCTCGCAGATTGCCACACAGTTATGCGGATAGACAGGATTTGACAGGACTTCATTTGAGCACTACAACAGGAATTCCAGGAGCACTGAGGAAGAGCAGCAGTGAATAGGCTAAGGTACAGCTGTTCTGGTAGGGCTGTGCCACTTCTGCTCTCCTTCCTTTCCCCAACAGACAGCTCTGAGAATATGGTAGGACCCTGAGAATTATTTAGGTCTTTGAAAGGTTCATCTAGGGAAGAGGCTGAGCTTCCTGCAGACTTGGGAGGAGTTGGCAGGTATTTCCTTCAAAACAAACTGGCAAATCACAGATTGCTGCACATACTTACCTCCCCTTTCTTTGGTATCCCCACACCCCTGACAACGAAGGGAACACATCTACCTCCAAGTCTTTACAGCCAGCAACAGCTGGGAACACCCCACACTCTTCAAACACACCTTAATGACCCACTATGTGTGTGCAGTCAGGCAACACAACTCCTCAGGGACACTGCTAAGAGCCAGTCTGTGATTTTATCTGCACAAGCACCAGACTACCCTAGCCAGCAGCTATTTTCCTCCAGGAGGAGGTCTGACAAGTGTACCAACCTGCAACAGTTCAGCTGTTTCCACTGTTAGCCCTGTGATCTGCTGCATTCTTTGATTGACCTTGGCCACAACAGGATCATCATCTTCCTCCAGCCAGGAGCTAGGCCAAGGGAAGGATTGAAACATGTTATGTTTGGTATGCCAACCACAACAATCCATTTCCCAAGGCAGAAGAATTCTTGGGAATCAATCACATGGCCAAAAAAGAGCTATTCTACAGAATGGTAGGGGTTGGAAGGGACCTCTGGACACCATCAACTCCAGCCCTCCCATGCCAAGACAGGTTCACCTACAGAAGATCACACAAGAAAACATCCAGCTGGGGGATGAGAGTCTCTAGAGAACGAGACTCTACCACCTCTCTGTGCAGGCTGCTCCACCACCCTCAACATAAAGAAGTTCCTCTTCACGTTCAGATAGAACTGATGTTCAACTTTGTGCCCACTACCCCTTGCCCATTACCCCCTGTCCAGTCACTGGACACCACTGAAAACAGCCTGGTCCCCACTCTAAGTATTTATGAGCACTGATGAGATTCCCCCCACGAGTCTTCTCCATACTAAGTCCCAAATCTCTCTTGTGAGGAAAGACAGAGACATGTTCCAGCCCCCTCAGCATCTTCGTAGCCCTTTGTTGTACCCTCTCCAGGAAGTCCCTGTCCTCAGGGAGCCCAGAACTGGACATGGCATTCATTTGGCATTGCTGCATGCCAGTTTTGACCTGTAGGCAGCAGATAGCAGCCGTTCAGCACAAGCCCCTTGCTGCTGAACCCTCCCCCATGCTTACCTTTTGGATACCCTGTAGCTAGCCACTGTAAGGACACCGGTTTTGGGATCACGGACTGTAGCTCGTGCCAGCTGTGTCAAAAAAATCCCCAAGGGGAAGAAACACATTAACCACAGGTTAGCAAAATATCCTCTAATCTCCACCAAGAGCAGCACCTCACCTGTCCAACTTCAACACAGCATGAAGCTTATAGCTCCAGCCTAGAGTTTGTTCTGATGTTGTGCTGCAGAACAGCACAGAGCGGGAATACAAGTGCCATCCATCACCTGCATCTGACTGACTGCACCAGCCATCACATTCATTACACCTCAGAATGATTTGTGTTGGAAAGGACATGGAAGGTCATCTAGTTCCAATCTCCTGCCACAGACAGGGACATCTTCCCCTAGACCAGGCTTCATCCAAGCTGGCCTCAAACACTTCCAGAGAAGGGGCATCCACAACTTCTCTGGGGTACCTGTTCCAGCACCTCATTGCCCTCATGGGGAAGAACTTCTTCCTCATGTCTAACCTGAAACAAGCTGAACAGGCTGTGAAGTTACTTTAAGATGGCTGGAGTCAATATTATCAAGCGGCAAAGAGAGAATCATAGGATGTATTGGGTTGGAAAGGGCTCTCCAAAGACCATCTTGTCCAAACCCCCTGCAGAGAGCAGGGACAGGAGAAGGATTCGAGGAGACCTTGGAGTGGCCTTCCAGTATCTGAAGGGGACCTACAGGAAGGCTGGGGAGGGACTACTGACAAGGTCTTGTAATGACAGGACAAGAAGGAATGGGATTAAACTGGCAGAGGGGAGATTCAAACTGGACGTTAGGAAAGGGTTCTTTACAGTGAAGGTGGTGAGACACTGGCACAGGCTGCCCAAGGAGATTGTGAACGTTCCCTCCCTAGAGGTGTTCAAGGCCAGGCTGGATGAGGCCTTGAGCAACCTGTTTTATGCAGAGGTGTCCCTGCCTGTAGCATGGGGTTGGAACTGGATGATCCTTTAGGAAACTTCCAACCTAAACCATTCTATGATCCTTAACTACACCAGGTTGCTCAGGGCCCCATCAAGTTTGTCTTTGATTATTTCCAAGGATGGGGCCTGTACTGTGGTGCAACCTGGGCAACCTGTTCCAGCATTTCACTTAACATTCCTTAAATTCAACCAGCCTGCTCCTTATGAGGACTGCAAAAACTCAGCTTCGTTGTCAGATGAAAGTGAAAACTTCTACAGAATGAGTTACAAGTGATGGAGCAAGCAAATCCACAACGACAGGAAACTCACGAGGGCAATTCAACATCACTGTGCTCATTTTCTAGCTGGAAGATGCCTGGAACATCCGATTCAGAAAGACTGAGATGTGTTGTGAGGTTATGAAGGTAGCCCTGCAAAAGCACAGTTGACCTAAGTGTTTTAAGCAGCAAGGAATGCATCACCACCCTTAGCTCACATTGAAGGGCAAAGCTGGACTTGGCAGAACTGCTCAGGTTTGCCATGGTGTCCAAGTGACAGCCTGCTACCAGCCTACCAGCAGGTCACTTAGGTTTTACACTTGCAGCTGAGAACAAGAACTGGAACACTCCTTTCTTTGCCTGAGCTCACACCACATTTAAATTTAACTCCTGCAAACCACACACACCCTAAATCATGTCCCCTTCTTTGCCTTGAATTACAGGTCACAGAAAGCCTTTTTCATTTGGCTTTTCTACAGAGCAGGCAGTCATTATTTCCTTCAGTTTCCCTCAAACAAAATTTCCAGCCAGCTGTACAATCCATGTCAGCTGTCTTGTCCCTATACAAGAGCTCCTGGCACAGCTGCTGCTGTAATTCTGACTCACTGTTATTTTATTCCAGATTTCTCCTGCATAAATCATAGGAGAAGAGCCAGGCTGACTGAATGTTGTTCTTCACTTGCACAGGGAAGCACAGCTTTGGGCATATAATTTAGCTTCCCAAACTTCTCCTTCTGCTGCCATTTTCAAGGTTCTGTATGCCTGCTTCATTTCTCCACCTAGCAGCTGATCTAAACAAATCAGAGCTCAAATCAACCTGACTGCATTCATGTTATGGCACATCTCCTCTTTCCAATAGGCTGTCTTCTTCATTTAAGATACACAGAATCCCAGCATGATAGGGGTTGGAAGGGACCTCTGGTGATCATCCAGTCCAGCCTCCCACTAAAGTTGGGTCTCTCACAGCAGCTTGCCCAGGATCACAACATCCAGGTGGGTTTGGAAGCTCTCCAGAGGAGGAAAGACACAACCTTTCTGGGCAGCCTGCTCCAGGGCTTCAGCACTCCCACAGTAGACTCTCCTTCTGTTCTGATGGAACCTCCTGGATTCCAGTTTGTGCCCATTACTACATGTCCTATCTCTGGGCACCACTGACAAGAGCCTGGCCCCATCCTCTTGCCCCCCACCCTTTAGCCCTTGCTGAGCATTGATCAGATCTCCTCTAGGGCTTCTCTTTTCCAGGCTTAACAGCCCCAGGGCTCTCAATCTTTCCTCCTCAGAGAGACGCTCCAAGCCACTCAGCCTCTTTGTAGCCTCTACTGGACTCTCTCCAGTAGTTCCTTTACACTTTTACAGTGGAGCCCAGAACTGGATCCAGTACTCCAGATGTGGCCTTGCTAGGGTGGAGTACAATCTATACCTCACTTGCTCTAACCAACTGAGAGATGTGAGGCTCTCAATCTGGGTGGAGAGAACAGCCCTTTAAGAGACATTTGCTGAGCTGTAAGGAATCATCATAACAATGCTCAGTGCCTCCCTCACTCTTCCTCTCAGTCTGTGTGTCACTGTGCTGGTTTTCCCTCCTGATATTCTGCACAGCTGAAATCCCCTAGCACTGACTACAAAGTTAATCATGTTTTAGCTAGTTCAAGCATGCCTGTTTTGCAGGCCACACCCAGAATTTTGGGTCTATGTTTCTCATTTTCATGGCAGACCTGCCCCAATCCACACCAACACAATCCAGAATTCTCTTGACCCTTCCCAGTCAGCTCTTATGTATTGCCTGAAAAATTGGAACTGCTTTTTGGACCTGGAGAAGTGACTGCATTTTGCAAAACAAGCAGGAAAACCAACTTGAATACAGCTCCTCAATCAGGTACAGATGTTGTGTCTCTACAAAACAAAAAGGCATTGGCAAGTCAAAGCTGCAGATAATGATAAGAAGTGCTTGGACCCAAAAGCAGAAGTTTCTTGCAGATGCCTTTTATAACTAAGGAAGTGCTCATCTTTGAGCCCAAAGCTAACACACTGCTTCAGAGCTCTGTCTGAAACCTTCCACCATCACCAGCTAAAAATCTCCTGGCTGAAAAGAAACTGCAGTTATTAAGGATCATTTCATTACAGGAACTTGCATTTTCCATGCCTTCAGCAACCCTGCAGCATTTAAAGCTGATCCTGCAGCTGAGCTATAGACAAATGTGGTTAAAAAAAAAAGCAATGAAATGGTTGCTTTAACTACAAACTTTCATTTAAACCTTAACACTGCACCATTTACCTACTCCTACAGGGCTTGGTTCTGCTTCTGCACTACAGCAATCACACAAAGGCTCCCTCTGAAACGAGTAACAAGCAAATCTCAGTGAACAAACTCAGGACTTCCCATAAAACTTTGAGGAGAAAAAGAGAAAACCCAGCAAAAATAGGTGCCTTGTTTAAAACATGTTTAATTTGATAAAGTAAACTAAGTGATGTTGCTGCAGTCCAATGTTTCCATTTGATCCCAGGCTTTTGAAGTTTTGTAGTATGATGTAATAGGAAAGCCTCCATTTATGGAGGTGAGAGTGCTCACTGAGACAGGAGTGTTCTGCCAGCGCTCCCATGGCTGGCTGGCAGTCACAGAAATCCAGCTCCACAAACATCCCACATGAATAATGTTCTTAGGAAGCATCACTTTCTCAGTCTGTTTTCAACTATTTATGTTTACATGTAGAAATACACACAGAGGAGTGATTCTTGACTGGTATTTTAGCACCACCTTTCGCAGCAGTAGCTAGAGGAGTGCCTAAATGTACCATTCACCTAGGGAAAAGAGCAGCTTTCCATTTCACATCCTTGTCAGACCTGACAACAGCTGCAGCATCTGCTGACATCATACTGCCATACCTTTTGGTCTGAAAGAAAGAAGGTAAAGGAAGTTTCACCTCCAGAGAAAAATCAGGCAAGACAGTGACTAGCTCCACATTAAGTAGCTGCTTCAGTGTGTGAAGGGTCACTAGAATTCAAGCCATGGGTAAGAGGTAATTGCATCAAAACTGGGGGTCCTAGTCAAAGCTGCTGTTTTTTCAGCTGGATCTACACCTAGCACAGAGGTGAAACTACTGGAAAGAGTCCAGCAGAGGCTATAAAGATGCTGAAGGGCCTGGAGCATCTGTGAGGAGAAACATTAAGAACCCTGAGGCTGTTGAGGCTGGAGAAGAGGAACCCCAGAAGGGATCTGATCAATGCTCAACAAGAGGATAGAGCCAGACTCTTGTCAGCAGTGGCCAGAGACAGGACAAGGGGCAGTGGGCACAAACTAGTACCCAAGAGGCTCCATCTGAACAAGAGGAGAAACTTGTTTGGTGTGAGGGTGCTGGAGGCCCAGAGCAGGCTATGGAGTCTCCTTCTCTGGAGATCTTGCAAATCCCCCTGGCCATTATGCTCCTGGGCAAGCTGCTGTGGGTGAACCAACTTTAGCAGAGGGGTTAGACAGGCTGATCTCCAGAGGTCCCTTCCACCCCCCACCATGCTGGGATTGTGTGAAGCACTTGCAGCTGCCCAGCACAGCTATCTAGGTGGAAAAGCCAGCAGTAAATGCTGTGTGAGAAGGACTGCACTGCGTTCACCCTTACAAGTACTGTGTCCCTCCCAAGTGTCCCAGATTGGGAACTACTTAAGAGCACAAATGATTTCTCCACTCTGTGTTAACTGTATCACAGTAATGCCAACGAGCTGTGTGGCTTCAGGAGAACACTACAGTTCCAGCTCCTGGATGCACCATGTCATACAGAGAGCCTCTCTGCATGTCTAGACTATGGTTTAAAACAGCAGCAGTGGATTCCAAGATACCTGAAGAAAAAAACCCACCAAATTTCTAGGTATTATTCTAGCACAGTAATAAACCAAAAACCACCTAACAGCAAACCACTTTGTCTCTTCCTACCTCTGTTGGGATTTTTGCCTTTTTAATCTTCTGAAGTTTGGCTCCATTTCAAAAGGCAGACTTCAAAATCTGTTGGACACTACTCCTATTATTGTAAACCAGGCAGTCATGCACCTTTACAGGTCTACACCCTTGGTTTCCTAAAAGGGTTTCTAAGCCATTTACTGAGAACTCTGCAAAGGAAGTGCAGCAATGCACTAATACCTTCAGGAGCCTGAGCTTTATGGTCCTACATCACCAGGCAGTTCAGAAATGGTTCCACTTAGGCTCACAGCTGCAGTGTACCATCTGTAGTATGAAACCAGGTCTGTCAATTCCTTTGCCTACTCTGTGCTAGTAAAGGCAGAAGCATGGAAGGAGCAGTTAGCAGCGAGATGGACAAAGGGGAAGCTTACCTTTGGCTTGGCCAGTTGTTTGATTTTCTCTATTTCCTCATCAGACATGACCTCATAGTAGCGGACGATGTGAGGGCTGTCCCACTCATCTTCCTCCTTGAAGGGAGCTATGAGCAGGTGAGGGTTTCTGTTTCCATCATGGTACCTGCAGAACAGCCTTTTCTGTCTCCGAGGTGTCTGGAAGCAGAACCAAACCAAACCCCACTGTTTGCTCAACCACTTTCCATGAACTGAAAACAGGCCAGGCAAAACAAAACAGGCTCCACTCCAAACACACTGGGAAAGCCATCAGCTGACCAGCACATCTAAAAAGGCAAGCATGAAGTAATTCTGCAATTACTGCAAATAAACCAACATTTGCCACTCAGGATACCACTGAGCAACAGCTGAAACACTAAGTTTCAGAAGAGCTAAGCCATAATGAGTTACAGATTGAGGACATAACTACACAAACAGCCAGCTGCAAGGAAAGGCTGGTTCACAGAATGAAGACTCTGCAGATGGAGTAGATGGATTCCTTCCCCTGCACTGAGAATTAAAGTTCTGGTTGTTGAGAGATGGCCATGGTGCTCTTAAGTTGAAGTTTAGACTCAATGATCTTAAACACCTTCTCCAATGGAACCAGGAGGTAGGATATGAGATACTGGAGGCTGGCTGGTCAAAACACAAGTCTGAAGGTGCAAAGAGAGAAGGAATATACTGTGAACAGAGCATATTCCTGTGGAGGAATATACCTCTCAGTGAGATTGAGAAGATGGCAAAGTATAACCAGCTCACAGTGGAAAAAAGCCTACTGGCATTACTGGCATATTGCTTGAGCCAGCATTTGAAATGGTTGACTAGGCAAAGGAGACCAACTTTCAACAACCTTTAATAGGCACAGCTGAGAGCTGTTTTTCTGCCTAAAGGTACAGGAGGCCAAGTCACAAGGTGCAAATCTCAGCCTGGACAAAATTACTTCTAATTTCCTCTTAAAAAGCCAGCCTCACAGAAGGCAAAACCTCCCAGCAAGCTCAATCACCCTGATGCAAATGGAGCACAGCCTGCAGAGTCTTGACTTTCTCTTACCATTTTCACCCCTTCACCTCTGCAAAGGGCCTCGTAGATGTCACGCTCTGGTAGGTAGTCCAGAGGCCTCTCATAAGCACCACCTTGCACCACTGGCTCTGTAGTTGGCATGGTCTTGTTTGACTTCTCTTTCTCCTCCTCCTCTCGCTCCTTCTCCAGCAGCTTCTCAAAGTACCGCAGATTGCTGCCTGCTCTCTCATGGGTACTGTCTTCATTGGGAGAAAAGACGACAGCAGCAGTGATTCACACAGCCTCAAGAACTGCTACTATAAACAAGTCTTTGTCTGCAGTCAGCAATAATTCTCCCCTTAAAGCACTGCTGGTCAACCAAAGGTACTGGCTCCTGTTTGCACTGAAAACCAGCACTGGGAAGTTTGTCTGTGCAGAGGGAAGAAAGGCAGAGTCTGAGAGAATCTGAAGAGAAGCCTGATCACAACACCTGTATCCCAGAAAGAGGAATAGAAGTAGATTGGTGTCCTCATGTCCCCTCTGCTCTCTCAGCTTTTATAGAACCGTAGAATTGTTTCAGTAGGAAAAGACCTTTAAGGTGAGCAGTTCCAACCACTCCCCAAACTCTACCTAATCTAGGGTTAAACCATATCCCTCAGCAACACATCTCTGCAGCTTTTAAACATCTCCAGGAATGGACATTAAATCACCTCCCTTGGGAGCCCGTTCCAGTGTTTGATAGTGCCCTTTAGTGATGAAGTTTCTTCTAATATCCAACCTAAACCTACCCCTTTCTCCCCTAGATGAGCAGATTATAGAGCGCATCTACTTGTTACACCCCTTTCCTCCACCATGCTTCTTCCCCATGCTGCACCATCACACTTTGAACAAGGATTGTGGAGTTCTAGTCACAGCCTTGAGTCTCAAAGCCTTCCTCCAAAGATCTAACACCTAGCAACCCACCCACAGCATCATCTGTAGCTGTCCAACACATTTATACAGAAGGTAACCTGAATCATGAACATCACTGGACCTATCATTAGCAATTTATTAACTATGTTGGTATGAAGCACATGGAACTGTTGGTCTGGGTGCAAAAGAGGACCATGAAGATGATCAGATGGCTGAAACACCTCCCCTATGTGGACAGGCTCAGAGATTTGGGGCTCTTCAGCCTGCAAGAGAGAAGACTCCAGAGAGACCTTACAACAGCCTTCCTTTCTTCAGAGAAAGCTGGCAAGGAACTTTTTACAAGGGCTTGTTGTAACAGGACAAGAGAGAACAGATTGAAGTTTGAGGAGGGGAGATTGAGACTGGAGATAAGGAAGATTCTTTCCAGTGAAGGTGGGGAGCAACTGGAACGGACTGTGCAGGGAGGTTGTGGATATCTCCTCCCTGGAGATGTCCAATGCCAGGCTGGGTGAAGCCTTGAGCAACCTGGGCTAGTGGCAGGTGTCCCTGCCCATGGCAGGGGGGTTGGAACTAGATGAAGGTCCTTTCCAGTCCAAACCATTCTATGAATCATTAAACAGCATCCATAGATCTTTACCCAGCACATGCAAGAAGGCACAGTTCCCAGTGTTTTTAGACACTAGCACATAGAACAGTTTCTTTCCCTTCTGACCTTTCCAAGCTTATTATGTTTCTCTCATTTAAGTAACCCAGAGGCCACTGAGGTCACCACTCAGAGCACAGGCTAATAGTGACCAGATAAGGAAGCTGAACCCAGAGCAGAGGAAGCTGCAGCTCCCAGAGAGACTGCCAAGTCTGATCCACTGTTTGGTGCTGATAAGCATTTGCATTCTGCTATCAGTGTTGAAGCCTATCAGTGCAGAAGGAGCTAGACTCAACACACATCCTTACTCCTGGAGATTTTAATCTGAGCTCCAGTGTCTGCAGAAAATAGGCAACTATTTTCTTCCCAACAGAAAGGCTTCACCCACACTCAGGATGCAGCTAGCATCTAAACCAAGAACCACAGCTGATTACAGCACCACACAACTACAGAACAGGAGATATTAATGCTACTTGGGGAGGCTGAACCTTTCCAGTGCAGGAAGCAGGCAGTCAGAGAGGAAGCAGTGCTTATTTGAGAGAAAGCTAGGAACAGAGCAGAGGGAACAGCCAAAGTAATTTAAGTCTCAGGCAGAGCATTCTTCTAGCATCAGAGTACTTGCACTGAGGAGTAGAAGAGGAAGATGTGAAGTCAGCAGGACTTCACAGAAGATGCAGCACTCTGCCCAAGCCCATGGTACACTCGATCTTCACTTGAGACAACCCTGAAACCATCTCTTCAGAGAGATGCTCTAGGCCCCTCAGCATCTCTGTAGCCTCCACTGGGAGCAATGGGTTCCATCTCAACACAAAGGGCAACTTCTTCACTGTAAGGGTCACAGAGCACTGGAATAGGCTCTCCAGAGAGGCTGTGGAGTCTCCTTCTCTAGAGCCTTTCCAGGCCTGTCTGGATGTGTTCCTGTGTGACCTGAGCTAGGTTGTATGGTCCTGCTGTGGCAGAGGGGTTGGACTCGATCTCTTTGGGTCCCTTCCAACCCCTACATCCTGTGATCCACTGGACACTGCAGTAGTTGCCTGTCTCTCTTGAATGGAGCAGTCCAGAACTGGACCCAGGAGTCCAGATTAGAGATAGAGGAGAAGGTCCCTTGACCTTCTGACCACACTTTTCTGCAGGCACCGCCAGGATACCATGAGGCTTCTTGGCCACAAGTGCACATTGCCAGCTCGTGGTGAACTTGTCCACAAGCATTCTCAGATCCTTCTCTGCAGAACTGCTTTCAACCCCTCACCCATAATACCTCATGCATAACCAGACTCAGGTTTTTTTCCCTCCAGGCCCTGTTTAATTCCATGTCCTCTGGCAAGAGATCGTGCACTCGGCTCACCAATATGGGTGGGCCATGACTGCACTGGGCTTTGCTGCTGGCACCACTCTCCAGCACTAGAAGAGGTGGAGGTTTTCTTTCCTTACCAAGAGATATCAGACGTCTGGTCAGCTCCACAGCTCTGTGTAAATCCCCAAACTGAAACACAGCATAGCTGAGATAATCGAGGATCTCCACTTTGCTGACCGTTGTATCCTCCCCCTCGTCGTGCTGTTTCAGGGCTTGCTCCATCCACAGCACTGTGTGGTAGTAGTCCCCATCGTTGTAAGCAGTCTTCCCCATGCCAAAGCAGTCACCTACTGTCAAAGTGGATCTGTATTTTGCTCCTAAAAAACAAAGAGATGCTTTTAAGTAATCCACCCAGAAACACTTTTGTCTTCAGATACATGGGTCACACTGAGGACATCACAAGGATATGGAGCTGCTGGAGCAGGTCCAGAGGGGAACCATGAAGATGATCAGAGGGCTGAAGCACCTCCCCAATGGGGGCAGGCTGAGAGTTTGGGTTGTTCAGTAGATCTCATAGCAGCCTCCCAGTACCTAAGAGGGCTTAAAATGTAGCTGGGAAGGAACCTTTCACATGAAGTTGCTGTAATAGCATGAGAGGGAATAGAGTGAAGTTTGAAGAGGGCAGATTTAGACTGGAGGCTGGGAAGAAATTCTTTCCAGTGGGGGTGGTGAGACATTGGAACAGGTTGCGGATGCCCCCTTCCTGGAGGTATTCAAGGCCAGGCTGGATGAGGCCTTGAGCAGCCTGGGCTAGTGGAAGGTGTCCCTGCCCATGGCAGAGAGTTAGAGCTAGATGATCTTTAGGTTCCCTCCCAATCCAACCCATTCTGTGATCTATAAATACACATTTTTATCATCTAAAAGGCTTCTGGAAGACAACACTTTGACAGTATTTGATTTGGGTTCTGCACCAACCTTGTCACTTCCAGAATTAAAGACAACATTCTCTCCTAGTTCTGTGGCACTGTTTCTTTGGAGACCAAGGGGGAGTTAAACTCAAAGCAGTGGTAAGACAAAAGCAAGGCAGACCAATGCTTCACAGTTTTCACTCAACCTACAAACTAACACTGGTAGAGGATCACTGAAGCCTAAGACGTGAGATGTACATTTGAGCATAAGCAACTTGATGGTTATTTATACAAACTGGGCATCCACTCACTAACTGTGCACTGGTTTCCAGTAGCTGCAGTTCAGCAGATGCACAGACAAGACTTCATGCTCAGTTTATTGTTAACAACCCACAGATAATCACCCAAACTGTTTTGTCAGCTCATCTACCCACAATGGAATGAAGTCTATTCAGTTTGCAAACATTGTGTTGCTAGCAACCATAACCTGCTCCACTGAGTCTTTCACAAGCAGCAGCAACACTCATCAAGACTTGGCTGCCAGAACAATGAAGCATCCCAACACATCTCTGCACCTCCCAAAACGTCTCTAGCTAAACCCATTAGTTGCTATTTCCCAGAGAACAGAATTCCAGCATGGTGGGGGTTGGAAGGGACCTCTGGAGATCATGCAGTCCAGCCTCCTGCTAAAGCAGGGGCATCTACAACAGCTTGCCCAGGATCACAATATTCAGGTGGGTCTGGAATCTCTCTACAGGAAGAGACTCCACAACCTCTCTGGGCAGCCTGCTCCAGAGCTCCAGCATACTCACAACAAAGAATTTTCTCCTCTTGTTCAGACAGAACCTTCTGGATTGCAGTTTGTGCCTGTTGCTTCTTGTCCTGTCTCTGGGAACCACATACAAGAGTATGGCCCCATCCTCTTGCCACCCCCCCCCCTTTATCTCTTGTTGAGCATTGATCAGATCCCCTCTGGGGCTGCTCTTCTCCAGGCTCAACAGCCCCAGGGCTCTCAGCCTTTCCTTCTCAGAGAAAGGTCCCAGCACCCTTAGCATCGTTGTAGCCTCCAGAGGGCAAAGTGCTTCAATTGATGTCTCAGGGGAAGACCACAACAAACAAGAACAGAGCCAAAGCTTTGCAAGGGCCATCAGAGCCATCAGCTACAGAAGAGCTCCTTCCCTTAGTTTGTTTGTTCCTGGGGACAGAAGTACCCATGGTATTTGCTTGCACAGGAAAATGTGTCCTCCCTTGTAGTTTTGACACAGAGATTATAGAAAAAAAATGAGTATTTTCCTTTAAAGCAATATTCATCTTGAAAATTTATGCTGGAGCTGATCAAAGTAGACCAGATGGTGACAGCCTCAAAGCTGTTCTCCAAGTGCCCAAGTCAATACACCCTCATGCATCTACGCCACATGGACTCCCAGCACCGTGGTCCTGCCTCACTACTGAAAACGGACTTTTGGAGAGAGTTTGAGGGTGCCACCACTTCCTTTTAAGGCAGAGGAGACCCTCATGCACTTACCTGGCAGATTTCCACGAGAGAGTGTTTCAGAATCCAGCTTGTAGGTGTCCTGCAGGCGCATCAGAGCCTTCGCTGCTCCAGTCTCATCTTCTTCAGTCGGGAAAAACTGCCGCTGAATTGTAAGATTTGCAATAAAGCCTTTGCAGTAAGAGGGAAAGATGTTACTGCCAGAGTCTAAATAAGTATCAGTACCAGATTAGCACAGAAGAGGAAACATCTGCTTTGTTTAGGGAATTGAGGTTCAAATAATCCAGATTTAAAGCCTCTTTTCAGACTCCCAACTTATAAAAACTTTCTTGGCTGTTCCCTTTCAAGAAAGGCAGCAGAAGATAAAGGAAAATAACTAAACCCCCTCAATTCTCTCCTGCCACACAATTACTGAAGCATAATGTGAAGTTAATGAGCCTCATTTTCCTGTCATGTCTCTTTCTGGCATGAAGACTTAATGGATTTCATCAGCTCTCTTTCAATATCCCCAGAGACAACTGCAGAGCACAGCACTGGAGAATCATTTCAGGCTCTGTAAAGCCGCAAGAGCTTTTCACCTCTCAGCTCAAGGAAGAGACCTTGATCCAGGTTTCCTTAAGTAGTGGTTCAACCTTACTAAGTAAGAGGTTTTCAAACCTGGCAAGTAAAACCAGGTGCCACTGAGGAAATCAAATGCAATACATAAACTTATTAAAGTCACACAGCAGCTTGGTGGGGCAGAGAGGGGGCAATGAGCTGAAAGAAAACCACCAGGCCATTTCCACTCATGCAGCAAGCAGAACTAGAAAGAGAAGCTTTTAGAAACAGAATTAAAGACAGAAGAGTTCAACAGAATCAAGTATTTTATTTCCGTATAGGAAGACTATTCCAAAAGGCAATAAAAAAATCTTGGCTGGGTTAAGCTTCCAAGTGTCTAAACTTGAACATATGCAGAAAGGGAAAACATGCAATGTTCTGCCCAAAAACATAGCTTCTCTGCCTTTCTTTTCAAAGAGTCCAGTAAAAATAAACCTGTATTTTAAAAAAATTAAGCAAATTCAAGCACACATTTTGACAATGTGATGCAAAACCAACAAATCAGGGCTGGAAACATTTGATTTAAGACAGGTTCACAGACAGCGATTGTGCGTTACCCTGTTACCAACGGGCTGACTGCAACATGTTCCAACTGTTTATGCTGGGGCTGGTAAAAAGTCCTTCAGCAATTCACTCCCCATCTTGTTTTGATCCTTAAATCTTGTCTGCTGATTAACATGGTTAAAGATCACCAAGAGAAGCAGCAGATTGGCAAGCAGATGAGTAAGTTCTTACATTAAAGGAACATAAAGCTCAAGGCTAGATGTACATCAGTTGTTACTCTGGCTTATTCTTCCTTTTCCTCTAACAGCTTGGTCTCTAACAGGGCTAAGAGAGAAGAGCTAGAGCCTTGAGATGTTTCAGTGGCAACCTTCACTCACTTGGGTACCCAATCAACAAGAGGCCAGGCAATAAAGTTTCAAATAAACTTGGCAATAACATTCAAAGCACAGCTGAGTGTGCAGCTTTCATATTCCAAGGAGGACCAGCAGCTGTGCTGTAAAGTGACCTCCTGATCTCCACTCCCCTGCAACTCCTCACCATTTGTTGTATCCTGAAGAACTAAGTTTTCCAGTTCCAGCCAGTCAGTATTCAAACGCTTCACCAGCTTGTATGCATTGACAGGATGTGCCAGGTACCCTTCAGGATCAGAGGTTGATTTGCTAGTCAGAAGATCCATTTTTTCAGCCCAGCTGGAATCACAGAATCACAGCATGTTAGGGGTTGGAAGTGACCTCTAGAGATCATCTAGTCCAACATCCTTGCCAAGGCAGAATGAGAACCACACGCCTCAGGCTGAGCACAGTTTATGAACACTTCCTCCACCTGAAGTCATTCTAATGACATAGCCAGAGTTAATTTATTGCTCCTTTCACCACTATAATCAGCTGTCAAGGTTTCAGCTTCACAAGGATAAAGTATAACTGACTTCTTAACTACAATTCTTCTTCTTTCAGAAATAATTTGTTTCCTTGATTACTACTTGAAACCTCACTACGGTGGGTAGGTATCTCACTTGCAAGGAGTCTTAGCCACCAGTTTGCAGCATACTGCACTTCAGAAAACAGTGAGATCACAGAATCCTGGAACTCCAGATTGGAAAGGAGCTCTGGAGATCATCCAGTCCAACGTCCCCCAGCTAAAGCAGGGCACTCACAGCAGCTTGTCCAGGATCACAAATGCCAGTGGGGGGTTGGAATCTCTCCAGAGACTCCACAACTTCTCTGGGCAGCCTGCTCCAGGGATCCAACACCTTCACATCAAACAAGTTTCTTCTCCTGTTCAGCTAGAACCTTCTGGCTTCCAGTGTGTGCCCATTACCCCTTGTCCCACCACTGGGCTCCACTGAGAAGAGTCTGGCTCCATCTTTGTCTGCTTTACTACAGCAGGTTGCAAGGGCTCAAACGTCACAGTGGTAGAATACTTTTGCTTATAAAGTACACCAAAATACAAGCGGATGAAAACTTAACATGCTGAACACTTGCACATCAGAACTTGGAAAAACATCTTGACTAACCATCAGGTTCAGAAAGGGTCTTTTGACAAGGGTTTGCAGTGATAAGACAAGGAGCAACGGATTGAAGCTGGAAGAGGGCAAACAGACTGGAGATCAGGAAGAGATTCTTTCCGGTGAGGGCAAGGAGATGACGGAACAGGTTGCCCAGGGAGGCTGTAGATGCTGCTTCCCTGGAGATTTTCAAGAGTAGGCTAGACACAGCCTTGAGCAACCTGTTCTAGTGGGAGGTGTCCCTGCCTATGGCAGAGGCTTGGAATTGGATAATCATTAAAGGTCCCTTCCAACCCAAACCATTCCGATTCTACATGTATTGAACTGACATTCTAACAACGCCTGAGGAACAGCAAAGCAACCTCCTCTTCCCAAGAACAGCTTATCAAGGCATAAACATTTGTGCAGACAAGTGACAAGGAATTCCTCCAATATCAATGCCCTGTCCTCACCCTACATCCCACAAAAGGGAGATCAAAGTGCCACATACAGCCTAGAGCTGAGTAACTCTTATGGGAAGCTTGGCTCCATTTATTGGTACTCAGCTCATCTGAAGGTGGACTTCCTTTAGACTGTTGTAGTGTCATGCCCCATTAGGTATTACTTTCAGCTAGAGAAGTATTAACAGGCTTCCAAAGGGACACAGACCATCTTGGTTGTCAGCTAGAGCCTTCTGAAGGATCTAAGCAAACAGGAAAACATCTGAGATGTTCTCCAGTCACTAACCTGGTGAGAGCACAAGGCAGGAGAGGTGCCCCTGAGGGCAAACCCAAACTGGGAAGCATGTCAGGGATTTGGAGTGTGCTTCACTAAAAGCAGCTGGCACTTTTTGCTCCTGTAAGCAGTGCTGATGCTGTGAAACAGCTAGCACAGAGCACGACACTCACAGGTCTTTAACCCACATCAACAAGGCTCCTCTGACATGACTATTGTCTTCTCCACAGGAGCACTGTGACACAAGGACAGGGAGAAGTGGCAAGGGCCCAGCAGACAACAGCTTCTAAACAAGCAAAGACTGAACACCACCTGCAATAAGGTCCCTTGTCTGCAGGTTTAGAGGGATAAATCACAACCAGGTTAGCACCTATGGGCTCACTATGGTGAACTGCTGAGGAAATGCCTGTAAGGGTCTAGCAGCAAAGAGTGGTGACACAGGTGTGGTGGAGCTGGGCACTGAGAAGCCATTCTGCAAGAAATCCTCTCTTTACCTTTTAATCTGAGCAAGCTTGCTCTCTTCTGCTCGGATATACTCCTTTAAAGACTGCACCAAGTCTTTCTCTGCGTAGATCAGGTCGGTCATTTGACCTAAAACATGACCCAAGGGTTAATCACACCTCAAAGGAACAAATTCCAGCAGCAAAGACAGACCACACAAAGAACAGACAAGTTAAGCATGTGTTGTGTACCTCAAGGACCAAACCCACAGAAGCTATGATCCACGCAGACCTGGCATTTAAATCCTTCAAGAGGCTGCTGAACCCTCAAGACCTGCAAGTCCAATCATCAACTCAACACCACTACAGCCATTAAACCATGTCCCCAAGTGCCATGGCCACACATTTCTTGAACACCTCCAGGGATGGGGACTCCCTCACCTCTCCAGGCAGCCTGTTTCAATCCTGGCCACTTCTGAAAGGAAGAATTTTCTCCTCATCTCCAGCCTAAACCTCTCCTGGCACGATTTCAGGCCATTTGCTCTTGTGCTATCACCTGATACCAGGGAAGAAGAGATCAATCTCCCATCTGACTCCAGCTCCATTTCAATGAGTTGTAAAGAGTGAGACAGTCTCCACTCAACCCCCTTTTCTCCAGGCTGAACACCCCCAGTTCCCTCGGCTGCTCCTCACCAGACCTATTCTCCAGACCCTTCACCAGTTTCATTGCCCTTCTCTCAGCCTGCTCCAGACCTCCACAGTCCTTCTTGGAGTAAGTGCTCAACACTGTAGCTTTGCTGTGACCCTTCCACTGCCTCTGAATTACTTTTAGCATTGCAGTCGTAAGGAAGAGCAGCAAAAGAAAGATTTGACACTAACTGAGTCAAAGCAATGAAAGATCCAAACAGTTGCCAAAGCATCTGCTCTACAAATGGCTACAGATTAGGTCACACCAAGAAACTGTCTAATCACTGGCATCACTTGAAACCACAGCTTCTCAGTAAGGGTAACTGTGGAAACAACCTAACAGGAGGTACAGAGGAATTTCATGCTCATGTTTAGGGAGTCACACACACACTCTCCTGATTAGCACCAGTGGAACTTGCCAGCCTGTCAATCCTAATTGCAGTGACAAACTCTGCTTTTCAAAGGCCGGATGAGATTTCTAAGCACAGCCACAGCTTTAGTTTCAGCATTCCAAAGTAATTATGAGTGAGGCATGATTAAGCAGATGGAAGTCAGCAGGCAGTGCTATTTTCAGTTAGGGGAGGTTCAGGCATAGGTGAATGTAGAGAAAAGGTGATCCCTCACAGTAACTCTGGACAGCAGCTATTTAATTTAGAGGGGAAAAAAAGAAAGAGAGTTAAATAATGCACATGGAGCTAAGAAAGTGTCCTGGTGATTCCAGAGCACAGGAACTGGAGAGTGGCAGTGGAACTCTTGAGCCCTTCCACACAACACTGCAAAATAAACCACAGGGAGTTTTGAGTTTTGCCTTTCCAAAACAGAGCTCAAAGCACAGTCTGGAGAGCAGCCTGTTGAAGTTAATCAACCTCTAATATCCCTAACAGGGGGAGCGGATGAAGGCAGCAATGCGGAACAGCATGAAGGATGTGGAAAGGCTGATTCCCCTAGACATGGAACTACAGAAAAGATCTTTAAGACCAGAGTCCAACTGTTAACCTAGCACTGCCAGGTCACTGCTAAACTATGGCCCTCAGCATCACATCTACAAAGCTTTGAAACCCCTCCAGGGATGGGGACTCCACCACTGCCCTAAGCAGTCTGGGTCAGGGACTGACAACCCTTTGGGGAAGAAACTGTTCATCAAGTCCAACTGAAACCTTCCTTGGTACAACTTGAGGCCATTTCCTCTTGTCTTGTTGCTTATTCCTTGGGAGAAGAGACCAACACCCACCTGGCTTCAAACTCCTTTCAGGGAATTGTAGACACCCAGGTGGTCTCTACTTAGGTTCCTTTTTGTCCAGGCTGAACAACCTCAGTCCCCTGAGCTGCTCCTCACCAGCCCTCTTCTCCAGACCCTTCACCAGCTTTGTTGCATTTTACTGGACCAGCTCCACCACCTCAATGTCCTTCTTGGAGTGAGGAGCCCAAAACTGAACCTAATAGTTAAGAAGCAACCTCACCAGTGCTGAGCACAATCACATCACTGCCACTTCTCACCACATCACAACACTGTTGGCTCTCATGGCCACCTGGGCACACTGGCTCATCTTTAGCCAGCTGCTGATCAACACCCCCGGGCCCTTTTCCACCAGACAACTTCCTAGAGTCTCCCCCAGATGCAGACAGTGTTTGATAGGGCCAGAGGAAGAAAGCCACAAGCTTCAGCTGTAAACTTGGACGGTTTGGGCAATCCTATTAGCTACGGCACAACATCACAGATTGGTGATTTCCGTACCTATGGAGGTGAAGAACTCTGCCTCTGTGTGCCAGATCAAGGAAACACAGGGAAAGAACAGCAGCTGCAGCCACTGCTTCATCTTCCAAACAGTTCAACCCTGCAACAAATTAAAAGGAAAAGAAGTTACTAACTTAGTTCTGAGAAAACAAACAACAAGGCACTAATCTTCATCTTTAACCATTTGACCCTTATGAAAGTTCAGAGACTCACAGAATGGTTTGGGTTGGAAGGGACCTTAAAGATCATCTAGTTCCTTGAAGACTATCTAGTTTCAACCCCCTACCATGGGCAGGGAAATCTCCCACTAGCCCAGGTTGCTCAAGGTTTCACCCAACCTAACCTTGAACAGTTTCAAGGATGGGGCATCCACAACCTCCATGGGCAACCTGTTCCAGTGTCTCACCAAATTATTTGGGTCCTGAAGGACTGAATCCTAATACACAGAGCTTGGACAAAGTCTTCTTCAGCCAACAGTAGCTGTGTGTTAGCAGTCTCAGATGGGATTTATAGGGAATACAGTGCAGCCCATAAGGTCTACGTGGCAGAAGTAATTGAAGCAATATTGTCCACAGGGTGAGGACAAGATCTTCTGCAAGGGCAGCAAAATACCTTCCACATCATGTATAACCCCAGCTGGAAAACAGAAGTGCTTGAAGGTGTCTTATATTCCAATAAAAACAAAGGTTCAAATGAACCGGTCAGACTTGCAGCATCCTGTGACATTCAGTCCTATGAAAGCTGTCCAGAAGTAGAAAGAGTGAGAAGGCCAAAGGGAGAAGCAGAGAATTTTGTAGAGTGGAAGTGGCAGAGATGGTTGGAAAAGCTGAAAGTGAAATTTCCAGCTCTGCTTGTTCAAAATGCATCATCCCAACACATTGGCCTCTGGGCACAGCACTCCTGACTTCTGGTTTCAAAGCTGTGCCTGCTTCAAAGCCCAGCCCCTGGAGATAGAGCCTGAGAGTTGACTCACGTTTCTGAGAGCAGAGCCCAGCAAGGGCAGGGAGGGAAAGGCACACTGGCAGTCAAGGTAGAAGACAGCTAGCAACAGAACAAGGGGACACAGTCTCAAGTTGTGCCAGGGGAGGTGTAGGCTGAATGTGAGGAGGAAGTTGTTGGCAGAGAGAGTGATTGGCATTGGAATGGGCTGCCCAGGGAGGTGGTGGAGTCACCATCCCTGGAGATATTCAGGAGAAGACTGGATGAGGCACTTAGTGCCATGGTCTAGTTGAATGACTACGGCTGGGTGCTAGGTTGGACTAGATGACCTTGGAGGTCTCTCCCAACCTGGTTGATTCTATGATTCTAAGACAAGTGAACCGAGGCATGCCACAGGAGAACCTGCAGGGAGCTGCAATGCTTCTGGTTGATCTTAAGGCCAGGACTGCTTCTCCCAGGGAATTTATGAGAATCCTGCACCACACTGGAGCTGCTTGTGGATGGAGCAGAAACTCCATCCAGCAGTTCACAAGCACTGCTGCTCAAACAAAAGCTCACAACACCCAAGAGCAAGGTCAAAAGAAAGATAACAACTGTTCAGCTTAGTCCATGACACAATGACTCTTCTATCCTACCCATTATAACTAGGTAAACTGGTGGCTGAAAATGACCACTGGCATCCCTCTCAGTGCAAATACACTAAACAACGTGGAGCTATTTGAGGCAAAATGAAATCACTCAAACCTGATGAAAAAAATGGATGGAGGGAAGGGAAAAAAATCATAGAATGGCTTGGACTGAAAGCATCCTTCAAGATCAGCCAGTTCCAGGGGCAGGGACACCTCTTGCTAGATCAGGTGATTCAAGGGCTCATCCAGAATGGTCTTAAAACACTTCCAGAAATGAGGTGTCCACTTCTCTGGGCAGCCCATTCCAGTGTCTCACCACTAAGTACATGGACTATCCTGGAATTTTAGGTAGTGCAGCAAGCAGGGAGGTATTAAAAGATAATTCTAGGGCGACTTTAGGTGACTACCTCCTTTGGGCTCAACAACACAAGACAGAAGGTGAAAGATGTCCTTTCCTTCTGGGTTTTTCCAAGCCCACATCACGCTAAAAGCCCTCACCCTCAGCTGACATCCCGGGTACCACGGACCAGCCGCAGTGATACCAGAGTGACAGGTTAGCGCTGACTCAAGGCATGGTTACCCAGCAGAGAACAGAGCTCCTTCTATCACGTGGCGTGAGGACTGTGCTGGAATCACTCTGCTGACTGCCTTCAAAGACTGCATCAGGAATCAGAAACATTTCCCACGTGCTCTGCAGAGCATGACTCAGCAGGAAAACGTCTCACAGCGTCACAAGAAGTCTTCTCCTTTCCCTTCTCCGTTTCTCACCCCCCCTCCTACTGCAAACCACATATTCCCCAACTGCTCGTTGGAGTCGGTTCAGAACTCATAGAGGGGTAACGTGAGAACCGGGCAAAGCTGAATGAATCGTCCCACGCCGAGGTCTGCCAAGGCTGAAAGCCACAGTAAATGATGTAGCAGAAGGCACAGCAAGGCAGCAGCACTTGGGAAGTGCATTGCTTTGGATCTGTGAAGCCACCACTGCGCCGTCTGCAGAGTGTGTCATTGTTTCACAGAGCGGATTTCTTTGGACGCACTACACACAGCCTGGCAAAACAATTACAAGGGAATTTTCCAGTTAAAGCAAGACAAGGCTACACTCTCCACCCTTCACCTCCCCACCATGTTCTCCCATGGCTGAGGATACCTGCCAAGAAGAACACTTACAACAGCTAGCAGCTTGTCTTTACAGCAGATCCTTAACAGCTTCGCCAGTCTACTCAGATTTACTTGAGTCAATAAACAGAGAGCTCAGTAAACAGAGGAGCAGCTCTCACTGGAACAAGCAGGACACCTGGCTGCAGCCCTCTCAAGTCGTTTGCACACGTCCTTCTCACAGCTGTTGCTGGAACAGCAGCAGGAATAGTGAAGCCCAGCAGGCTGGCCGTGCTGGTGGAACCACGCTCTCGGGCAGCACCAGCATGTGCGCTTACTCACACGGATGCACGTCCAGCCCAGCCTCTGCTGACAGCGAGGGTAAGAGGCAGAAGGGACATCAGCACCTTCTACCTCAGTCATGAGAATGTTCACACAGCCAGGGTGGTCTCCCCAGAGAACAGGAGGGCTGAGTTACACAGAAATGACAGAAGTCTGTGTAGGACAAATACCACCTCTGTTCCTGCCTTTTTTTGGACAGCATCTTAGACTCAGACTTGTTTTGGTTGGAAAAGAATTTCAAGATCATTGAGTCCAACCTTCAACCCAACACCACCATGGCCACTAAATCATGTCCCCAAGTGCCACGGCCACAGGTTTCTTTAACACCTCCAGGGATGGGACTCCACCATCTCCCTGGACGGCCTGTGCCAATCCCTGACTATCATTGCCACAAAGAAACAGCTCCTAATCTCCAACCCATCCTCTCCTGGCACAATTTCAGGCCATCTGCTCTTGCCCTATCACCTGATACTGGGAAAGAAGACACCAGTCCCCCACCTGACTCCAACCTCATTTCAATAAGTTGTAGAAAGTGAGACAGTCTTTCCTCAGTTTCCTTTTCCCCAGGCTGAACAACCTCAGTTCCCTCAGCTGGTCCCCACCAGCCCTGTTCTCTAGACCCTTCACCAGCTTTGTTGCCTTTCTCTGGACCCACTCCAACACCTCAATGTTCTTCTTGGGGCGACAGGCCCAAAACTGAACCCAGTATTCACGGTGTGGCCTTGCCAATCATCTCCAAATGAAGAAGGCATCAATGCTGGACAGGTGAATTTTGGATTCCCTTGTGAGGACTGTGACATGCCTCAGCAGCAGACTAAACAGAGCTCAATTTAGCCTTGGGCTGCAAAATCCTCCCCAGCAGGTAATTTTGTCCTCAGCTGGGGCTACAAGGTGGCCCAGGGCTATAAATGAACTGCCCCAGCCCATCAGGCTATATCAAGTGCTGTTAGCACAGGAACCCTACTGCCACGTGTATCTCCAGGAGCAACACTTCCACCACTGCTTCACTTGTTCAGGAGAAAAGGTGGCTTGAGGGGAGATCTTCTGATTTGCTACAACTACTTGAAAGGGAGTTGGAGCCAGGTGGGGGTCACCTCAGGCCATAGATGGGATCTTAGCACAGCCAGTGGATGCCTATATGCTAAGCTCTGAAGACTGCTCTGCCGTCCACCAGCAATCTGAGGTTGGACTCCTGGATCAGACAGGTTTGCCTGGGGTTTCTCCACATGCCAGTGCCTTTCACACACTGTCCTCCTGCATGCAGACAGCAAGACCTGCTCAACTGACTGGAGCTGCCTTCATCCCCTTCCCCCTCCACAAACAGTGGAGCCTTAAAAGCAGGCATCAACTTGCTATCAGTCTTGATGGCTGTAGATAGGGCTCATATTATACTTTACTGGAAAACTGCAAACAAAAACCTGTGAGGTTTTTAGAGTCAAAAGATGGGCTGAATTGTAAACAGATTTTCAGGGTGTTGCCAAGGAAGAGCTTCTCTCACTACCTCAAAGAAAAGCAACCATAAAAAGCAGCTTGTAGCAGCATTTCAAGCCTTGCAGATTAGTCTGACACATGAGCCAGGAGCTGTCTGACACATGATGGCAGCTACAAAAGCATTTTAAAACTATTAAATACTAAGGGAACCATTTTATCCTAAGAATTGCCTAATTCAAACCTTCACCATTGACTGAAGAGTTTTAAATAAGTAACTGAAGGCCAAAAATTCATTAGTCACATCAAATCAGATGCTCCAAAGTTCAGACAGTCCTCTAACCCATAAAACTTTGAAGAACTATCAGTGCCCTACTCAGACCACACTGTCACTTTTTCAACTTTATATTGGGATTATTGCTTTCCACAACTACTTGAAAGGTTGGAGCCAGGTAGGGGTTCACAGAACCAACCAGGTTGGAAAAGACCTCCAAGCTCATCCAGTCCAACCTAGCACCCAGCCCTGTCCAATCAACCAGACCATGGCCCTAACTGCCCCATCCAGTCCTTTCTTGACCATCTCCAGGGACAGCAACTCCACCACCTCCCTGGGCAGCCCATTCCAATGGCAAATAAGGGCTCATCTGATTGGTTTCTTGTCCCATGGAACAAACCAACAGAACAAGAGGATACAGCCTCAGGCTGCACCAGAGGAGGTTTAGGTGGGACATGAAGAACAATTTCTTCCTCAAAAGTGTTGTGAAGTCCTAGAACAGGCTGCCCCAGGGCAGTGAAGTCAGCTGGAGGGACAGGAAAGCTGTCTAGATGTGGTGCTGAGGGACATGGTTTAGTGGTGACCTGCAAGTGTTGGGTTAATCGTTAGGACTTAAACTTAAAGACCTCTTCCAACCAAAGCAACTCTGATTCACACCACCACCAGCACAGCATACAGTTAGTCACCTTGCTACAAACAGCCAGCTCTCAACCCTCCCCAGGCAGACAAAGTCATTGTTCCTCTCAATACTGAGTGTCTTCTCACAAGTTCTCATCCCTCCATCACCAAGTGACTACTTCCCAACTCAGCTTTCCCATACACACTGGATCGCTCAGATCAGCCCATGCCAACATTACTACCTTGCTTGCCAAAGGGTTTAAACATGCAGCTGAAAACAATTTTACTTGCCTAGCAGATCACACAAACTGACTGCCTGGTGTTTCTCAAGGAGAGCCAAAAGGAAAGGAGGAAAAGCTGTTCATCCACACTCTAACAAGGACACAGCACATCCATGCACAACTGCATCTGCTGCTTCTGAAGCAGAAGGCCTGCTGCTATCTCTTGTTAGAATAATCATCTAGAATCACAGAAGGTTAAGGGCTGAAAGGAACCTTGAAAGCTCATCCAATCCAACCCCCCTGCCAGAGCAGGATCACCTATACCAGATGACACAGGAACACATCCAGGCAGGTCTTGACTATGCTCAGAGAGGGAGACTCCACAACCTCCCAGGCAGCCTGTTCCAGTGTTCTGTCACCCTCACAGGGAAAAAAACAACCCTCTTCATCATGTTTACATAGAGCTATGATCATTTTGATATAGCTCCCAACAGCTTTTTTATGAAAAGCCACAGCAAAGAATATTTCTCCCACATGCCAGCAGGCACCAAAATTGATGCCCGCCTAAGGCACAGCAGATCTGCCTGCATCTTACGCCACAGCATCTGCAAACTCACCCCATATGAAGCAGCCCAGAGTCAAATCCCATCCTGCTTATGAAGATAGCACAGCAAACATTGCTGGTGCTCTTCCCACCAGAACTGTTTTTTTTTTTCCCAGCATTAGAATTCAGGGTGCATTTTACTGTGCCAAGCCCAGAGTTTTAGTATGTTGTGATACTTAACCTTCCATATGCTCATACAGCATTAATGAAATCTTCCTGTGCAGGGATTTTATATATAAAAAGGTGTATTGACAGTGAAGTGCTTCAATTAACAACACCACTTTGAAATCTGACATTGTCTCAGGGATCAGAGTCACAGAAGGGCAGAGGTTGGAAAGGACCTCTGGAAATCATCGTCTAACTCCTTGCCAAGGCAGGTTCACCTAAAAGGTCACAGAGGAACACTTCCAGGTGGACTTCAAATGTCTCCAGAGATGGAGACTCCACAGCCTCTCCAGGTAGTCTGTTCCAGTGCTGCAACATCCTTAAAGTTCTCTTCATGTTTAGATGGAACTTCCTATGTTCAAGCTGGTGCCTGTTACCCCTTGTTCTGCCACTGGGCACCACTGTGAAAAGGACTAGCACTATCCTCCTGACACCCACCCTTTAAGCACTGATCACCATTCATGAGATTCCCCCCCTCAGTCTGCTCTTTTCCAGACTATGCAGCCCAAATTCTCTCCATCTTTCCTCACAAGAGAGAAGTTCTAGTTCACTCACCTCCTCTGCAGCACTTTGCTGTACCCCCTACAGAAAGTCCCTGCCCTTACTGAAGATGCAGGGCTTGATTCTAAGAGCACAGCAACATCCTGCTCCGCATTCTCATTCCTCAGACATATAGAAAACCATACCCCCAAATCACAACTAGTCAGAGGAAAAACATTCATGTTTACAGCTTGCTGCTTGGGAAGTTTGCCAACATGCACAGCATGGAAATTCCAACCAGAACTGGATTCCTGACTTAAACCTAGACTGCAAGGCTTCTTGCACCAAGAGGTAAGCCATGCCCCCTCTGCTGTTACTGCCCTTGAAATGCATGATCATGCTCACAGCTCCTGCTCCCCAGTATGATTAGCCACATTTAAAAAAAAAGTATTGAATAAAGAATTCTGGCTCAAGCAAGAAGCAAAAGTTGTGTGTTAGTGTCACAGCAATGCCCATTCACAACGGCTTGCAAAAGATGAGTAGCAGTTATCAGTTGCTACATACACTTACAACGTACCTGTGGGATTATTGCCCAGCTCTTTAATGCCAGAAGCTGAAGTGCTGCCCTGGTGAAGATGGCTGTGGTGGCCTCTCAGCTCAGCTTCACACTCAGAGTACCTGTAAAACCAAGGAGTGAGGCATTTTGTTACAGAAATGGGAAAGCCTAGAGTCACTGCGTTTGGAAAAGACCTCTAAGCTGGTCAAGTCCAACCTCCTCGACCACCACAGCTTGTCACGCAGTGCCACGTCTACTCATTTTGTGAGCACCTCCAGGCATGGTTACTCCACCACTTCCTTAGCCAACCCTTTCCAATGCCTGCCCTGAGGAACAGAGGTGAAACCCTGGCTAGGAATAACAACCACCACAAGCCAAACAGCTCCAAACATAGCTCTTCTTTACACACCCTCCTTCCTCTTTGCTTCCAGGTTAGACAGACATCCTTTGCTGGTTGAAATAAAATTATCCCTGCTCTAGTTACGAGCACGTTTTGCATTACTATGACACAGCAAGCTGCTGTGTCCCAGCTGAGCTGTTATAATACTCCAGGGAGTGCTTTTATCTTGGATTTCCCACCCTTTTCCTGCAAGGCTTTGATTTCTGCATCACACCACCGAGGCTGTGTTCCCCTGACTTATCACCCCAGCTCAGCTGCACATGTGTGCTCTGACTGAACAGCGCACAGGCTTCAGAGAACAAATCTCAGGTTAAAACAAAATGAGGCAAGGGTAGAACAGGTGGGAGTTGAACACCTTTACGAAGCTGAAGACGTGGTTTGCTCTGTCTGCAGCAGGCTGGAAGCACACACAGGCAGCGATGCGGCTGACGCTCAGCAAGCTTCCCAACAGCAGCCTTATCCAAACGCAAAGGGCACAGAAAAGGGCACAGAGCCCTTACACGGTTTTGGCACCGATGTTTACCCCGTCTGGGGCTCTTCCCCACCCCAACTAAGCAGCAATTCCCTATCAGATACGGACAGCAGGGGGGCAGGACACAGGTCCCCTTGGAAAGGGGTACGTGGTGAGCCCTGACGGGGCCGTAAGCCCTTGGAGCGGGGCACAACGAGCTCTGAAGCGGCTGCGAGCCCTGAGGGTGTGGAGGGACACCACGACCCCTACAGAGACTGTAAGCGCTAAGGGGACGGACACACTGAGGGGGCTGCACGCCCCGGGGGCACTAAGAGCCCGCGGGAGTTGGGGGACTGAAAGACCTGAGTGAGAGTTCGCCCTGGCTGCACCCCACGGGTCCCTCAGCGCTGGGGAGCAGCTTCGCCTCCGGCCGCGATGCTTCCCACGCCCTGCCCCCCAGACCCCCGCCCGGCTCACCGGCTGGACGCCGACCCCCCACCCGGCTCACCGGCTGGACGCAGCTCCGCTCGCCGCGCTTCTAGAACCGCCCCGGCCCTTCCAGCCGCGCCACCGCCAGCCGCCCCGCCCCGGCCCGCTCCTATTGAGCCGCCGCCACGTTCGAAGCCCTGCCCCGGTCTCCGCCCCTCCTGCCGTAGTGCTGCCAGTAGCGGCGCACCGCGCCCGGGCCGCCCCTGCGGCAGCGCCGCTCGTCCCGTCAGGCGTGCCCGGGCCCGAGGCTGGGCTGTTGCGGGTGAAAGCGGCTCGACAGAGGAACGAAAGACGAGTGTTGGGCAGGAGTTTGATGGGAATGGCTGAGGGAAGTGGGGTTGTTCGGCCTGGCGAAAAGCAGGCGACGGGGAAACCTCACGGCTCTTTGCACTCCCTGCAAGGAGGCTGGAGCCAGCTGGGGTCAGGCTCTACTCACATGGAACAAGTGACAGGAGGAGAGGAGACGGCCGCAAACTGTGCAGGGGAGGTTTAGGCTGGGCAGAGGAAATAATTGCTTCCCAGAAAAGGTTCTCAGGCCCCGGAACAGGCTGCCCAGGGGGTGGTGGAGTCACCATCCCCGGCAGTGTTTGTAAGATGCGTGGATATGGGTCTGAGGGAGGCGGTTTGGAGGCGGTGGAGCAGCAGCAGCAGTGGCATTGTGAGCTCTAGGCGAGTGGTTGGACTTGATGATCTCAAAGGTCTCTTCCAACCTAAGCAGTTCAGTATGGCTCTATGAGTCTATGAAACTCCACCTGCTTGGTCTCTGAACACTCTGCCTGCCCGGGTCTGAGAGCATTCCCTGCAGGCTGCCTGTTCCTGCCCCTCCAGTGCTGCCACTGAGCCAGCAGGAATTAGGTTATCACCAAGGCCCTACACCTCCTGTAGGCCTCATGCAGCAGGGAGCGTCAGAAGGAGGAGGGAAACAAGACGAATGTGCTGGAACAAGCAAGCAGGGCACAACAGGCTGAGGAACAGCCACTCCCTACACGGGCAGGGGTGGCCTGAGCCCCACTGGGGGTCATGGCACACCTCGGGGTGAGGATGGACTCACCGACAGGCACGGACAGAGCTGAAACAAAGACAGCAAAGATCATTTCCCCAGCTCAACAGAACATCTACTTTACTTACTCTCCCCCATGCCAACCAGTATTCACACCAGCTTGGGATGACCATCATCATCATTGTTTGTTGTTCTTGGAAATGATGGGGGGTTGGAAGCCCTCTGCTGTGAGACCAGACTAAGAGACTTGGGGTTATTCAGCATGGAGAAGAGAGGGCTCCAGGGAGACCTTCTGGTGGCCTTTCAGCGCTTAAGGGACTGAGCAGAAAGCTAGGAACAGACTTTGGGGCAGGGCTTATTGTGACAGGACAAGGGGTGATGGTTTGAACTAAAAGAGGGAGATCTAGACTCAATAGGAGAAATCTTTCTGCTGAGGGTGTTGAGACCCTGGCCCAGGCTGCCCAGAGAGGTGGGAGCTGCCCCATCCCTAGAACCATTCCAGGTGAGGTTGTTTGTGGCTGCGCTAGTTGAAGGTGTCCCTGCTGACTTCATGGGGGCTGGGCTAGATGACCTTTAAAGGTCTCTTGCAATCCAAAGCATTCTACGAGTCAATGATGTTATGATTACAAATCAATGTGACAATTATCTTAGCCAAAAATAACATCTGTTAAATATTAAACACAGCCAGAAACCAGTCAGACCATACAAGACACCAGGAACAAGCTACCTTGTGCTTTTCAGATTCACTCCACCATCACAAGTCCAGTCAGTGAGCAGAAATCTAACAAAATGTGACTGAGACAGCAAGGTCTGGGGAGATGACTCACCATATCAGAATCCATTAGGAAAGTGGAAAAGCAAGGAAAGAAATAACATCAGGGTGCAATTTCACTGAAGCTTTTAGCAACTGCTAATATGGCAAACCATAATAAAAGGGTCTGGCTTGTCCTGTCACCAGAGCTCCTTAAGCTGCACGCACATACGCTGTGGGCAGTGACGTTTAGTGGGGTGAAGTTAGTTTCCATCATACATTTAGGAGAGATTGCATTAGTGTCATGGAAAGAAGCAATCTGTAGGGCTGTGAAGGCACAGAAGATATCAGTACATTTCAGAGACTCTGAAAGCAACATTAATCTTCAGAGGCAATGATGTGACTCAGAGCCAGGTTGCTTGCTCAGTTCTGATGCTTCTTCTTTAACCCATTTTTGTTCCAGACCTTTTGCTCCTGTGCTATGGAGAAACAAAACAAGACTGTTTTTTGCCCCCTTGTTTTTCGTGTTTGTAGAAGGAACTCAAGACCAACAAATCTGCCTTTGCTCCTGTGAATCACAGAATTGTCAGGGTTGGAAGGCACCTCAAGGATCATCTCATTCCAACACCCCCTGCCATGGGCAGGGACACGTCCCACTAGATCAGGTTGTCCAGAGCCACATCCAGCCTGGCCTTAAAAGCATCCAGCAATGAGGCTTCCTCCACCTCCATGGGCAACCCGTTCCAGTGTCTCACCACCCTCATGGTGAAGAACTCCTTCCCAATATCTAACCTAAATCTCCTCTCTTCTAGATTGGATCCATCCCACCCTGGGCCTACTGCTGCCCAACACCCTAAAAAGTCCCTCACCAACTTTCTTGTAGTCCCCTTCAAATCTTGGAAGGCCACAATCGGGTCTCCTCAGAGCCTTCTCTTCTCCAAACTGTACAACTTCAACCAGCTCTGCATCCTTTTAAGTGTGTATACAGAGCATAAAGAGCCTATGTGATGCTTGTCAGTACCATGTGCAGTGCTATCCTCAGAAAGCACCAGTTTTGGTTTGGCTCTGTTGGCTTTGAAACTCTTTTACATGAAGTTGCTGGGCTTGCAGACTGGCCCTAACCAACAGCAGGAGCACATCTCAGTTCCTTTGCTTCTGCCCCTGCAACGAGGGTGAGAGATTTCTGGTGGTAGTAGGAGACACTGCTTGCTCTGCTACAACACCGGGAGAGAAGGAGGCAGTGACAGGAGGTGGGGTTTGATCATCAGATTCTACCGGTCCAGGATGATATCCCTTCAGCATCAGAGCACTGGCACCTGAAGAGCTATGACGTGGAAATCTGCTTTCAAGTCCAATCTGATGCTTGCACTCAATGATCTTGGAGGTCTATGGGTCTATGAAAAAAGTTCTGTGATTCTGTGAAAAAAGTTCTGTGGTTCTGTGAAAGAATTTCTATGATTCCATGGAAAAAAAGTTCTATGATTCTGTGGGGAAAAGTTCTGTGGAAAAATGTTCTGT
>WAAF01002157.1:87805-118584 GCA_013400475.1 Tricholaema leucomelas | reverse complement strand
CGACCCAGACCCCCAGGTCCTTTTCCTCAGGGAAAAGGTTGGAAAAGACCTTCAAGGTCATCAAGTCCAATCATTAGTTTCACACTGACAAGTCCTTGACTAAACCAAATCCCTCAGCACAATATCTAATCACTATGAATCACTACGGTTGGAAAGGACCACCAGGATCATCCAGTCCAACCTTCATCTCAGCATCCTTAATCCCTTGACCATAGACTCAAGTGACACATCCACTCTCTTTTTAAACACCACCAGGGGCAGTGACTCCATCAGGCCTGTTCCAGTGCCTGACCACCTGCTCAATAAAGAAATTCCTCTGAGCATCCAACCTAAGCCTCCCCTGATGCAACTTGAAGCCATTTGCTCTTGTCCTATCATTAGTAATTCGGGAGAAGAGACCAGCTCCAGCCATACTACAACCTCCTTTTAGGTAGTTGTAGAGGGCAATAAGGTCCCCTCTCAGCCTCCTCCTCTCCAGACTAAACAACCCCAGCTCCCTCAGATGCTCCTCATAGGTCATGTTTTCCAGACCTCTCACTAGCCTCATCGCCCTTCTCTGCATGGAAACCTACTTCTCTGGGGGAAAAAAAGAACCAAAACACCTACAGGGAGATTTTCATTAATTTCTGGAGATGGTTAGGCCAAATTAAGAGGTGAAATCCTAGCACTAAAGTGTGAGGCACAGGAATTTTAGCCAGTTCTAAGGGCACATCTCAGTACAGACTGAATATTGAGGCTTTCCACCAAAGCTTTCTGCATGTGCATGTCACTGTAACAAAACCAACTTCATATAGGTCTCTCTGTCTGTATACAGAGGCAAATGTGCAGATGCAAACAAAGATCAATTTTTTTTTAATTTACTTGCACTGCTAAAGATGTCAGTTTCTGTAATTCTCCCTGCCTCATTCTCTAATATACTTGACCTTTAATAAGCAGGACTTTACGACTTGACAGCAAGGACTATTGAAAAATGCAAGGAAATCCTGCCTGGATTGAATTTTCAGTCCATTTTATTTCTATCCACTGCTTACAGCCAAGTTGTACGTGGATTTCAAACTAAAGAAAGCAATTTGGGAGGCAATTTTCTTGAATTGCAGGTACAGCAGGACGCAGAAGAAAGTAATGGCGGGATCAGGCAGTTAGACATGGCATAAACATCTAAGCTACCAGTTAGATTTAATGGATTTTCATTCATTCTCTTTCTTACCCCCTCTCATTTTTAAGAAAAATGTCCATGAATGAACAGGGAGAGGGAAGAAAACAAAAGAGAGAGAGAGAGAGAGAGAGAGAGAGAGAGAGAGAAGGAGAGAAAAAAAAGCAAACAAACAACAACACCCCCCCTCAAATAACAAACAAGCAAACTCCTATAAACATGAAAAGACCAACCAATCAACCAAATAGACAAACCCAACAAACTCAACAGCTCAACTGGGGGCCCTCCAGTTTAAGAGGGACATTGAGATGCTTGAACATGGCCAGAGAAGGGCAACGAGGCTGGTGAGAGGCCTCGAGCACAAGCCCTACGAGGAAAGGCTGAGGGAGCTGGGATTGTTTAGCCTGGAGAAGAGGAGGCTCAGGGGAGACCTTATTGCTGTCTACAAATACCTGAGGGGTGGTTGTAGCCAGGAGGAGGTTGCTCTCTTCTCTTAGGCGGCCAGCACCAGAACAAGAGGACACAGCCTCAAGCTATGCCAGGGGAAATTTAGGCTTGAGGTGAGGAGAAAGTTCTTCACTGAGAGAGTCATTGGACACTGGAATGGGCTGCCCAGGGAGGTGGTGGAGTCGCTGTCCCTGGAGCTGTTGAAGGCAGGATTGGACGTGGCACTTGGTGCCATGGTCTAGCCTTGAGCTCTGTGGTAAAGGGTTGGACTTGATGGTCTTCCAACCTTGGTGATACTGTGATACTGTGAACACCTTACTGATACAGGGGAAAATTCTTGCCTTTGCAGTTCCCAGTGGAGTTGGTTTGTTCTCATCAAAAGGAACATCTCAATGAAGCACTTACTAGTGAGTGGACAAGAGATTTCAGAGATGCTACAGCAGTCACTCTGCTTTCCATGGGAGAAAGTGCATCCATGGGCAAGTGATGTGCCGTGAAGGCATGGGCTTGTGCTGTTACTGTGATTTTTCTGATCTGATTGGAGTTTGTGAACCAGAGGCATTTCTCATCCTTCATACTTCAAAAGAAAGCAGTATAGACAGCACTTTATATTTCACGAGGGTTTTATGACTTCTGGATTGCCCTGCTGAGGATATGGTATGAAAATAGGTCTCGTAAGAAACCACGAGTGTGAATCCCTTGGAAATCACATCCCTGATGCCTTGCCATAGTATCTCAGTCTGCCCTGAGGAGGCAGTCAAATGTTTCAGAATGCCCACTGAATAATGGAGCTTTGCTCTCACGTGAGTTTTCTGGCTGCCTGACAGCTTGGCATTCAATCCTGATGCCTCAGAAGGCCACGGGTTGCTCTGCCATGAAGGCAGCAGGGGCTGGAGAAGGGCAGTGCCCCTCCATCTGCTGGAGAGGCTGGAGACATGCCAGACAAGATGTTGAGTGTGCTGAACTTGCCCTGACTACGATGATGAACAGGGAATGAAATTCAGCAGCAGTCAGAGCAGTTCCACGTGCTTGGGAACCAGCAGTACACCTCATGAATAGCTCCCATCTGTTGAGCTCTCATCCTTTACTGAGAAGAGAAATGCACCCAGGTGCGCAGATTCAGGATTTCTCTCAGGACATTCCTCTGCTCATCTCTACCAGTCATTTCTGCAGACCTCAACTGCTCTAAATGTGACCTGAATTTGAAACAGATGCAATGGTCCAGAAACCTGGACTTCCAGATATGAGCAAAATTGTGTCGAAGGTGTGTGCAGTATTTCAGGAGAGAGAGAGAGACACAGATTTTTTGGCAGCTGTCCAGAGGAAAGCAGTGAAAACAATGTAAGAAAAGATCAAAGACGTCGGAGCTTTTTAGTCTTGAAAAGAGAAGCCCAAGACATGAGCATGTATTTTAAAGGTTTAAAAAGCTGTTTCAAATCAGAAAGGAATTCTCTGTGGACACTGGGGAAGGGACAAGAAGTCCTGGTCTAGGAGGGAGGTTCAAATTTAATAGTAGGAAACCTCTAACACTAGGAATAATGAAGTGGTAGGACAAGTTATGTGGGAAAGAACTGAAGTCTTTGTTTCTGGAGGCATCTACATAAAGGTTAAACACATACCTGTCCAGGAGGGAGACAATCCTGCCTCATAGCAGGGAATGCATACTTGGTATTATCTAACTCTGCAATGAACTGAGAAACCATGGTTTCCTAAAAGAAATGCCTCCAGCCAGGCAGTGGCGTTATTATTGGCAGTCCTCTCCCTTGCATGATTTTGCCACAGCAATTACTTTTGTGTCCAGGACTGGATCCTTTCCACCAGGAAGTGCCTGGGGTGGCCTGTCCTGAGGGACAGCCCACAAGCAGAGATTGCACCAGGGCTTAGCTTGTTGACAGTAACTCCTGGAAGCTTCAGGATCCTGAACGTTTGCAGCTGCCTGGTTCCAGCCTTGTACTAGGCACTATCAGCCTGCAGTGAGACTTACACAAGCAACAAGTGTGAGAAGAATTAGGGCTGTTAAGCAAGTGCAGAATCAGGTCTGTGTTTCCTTATGGATAACAATTTTTTGAGTCAAAGCTGGGACACTACAGACACCAGCCTGCCTATGTTGTCTTTCTCCATTGCACACGTCAGGGATAGAAATCTGTGTGGTGAAAAGTCTGGAAATGAGGCCAAGGGGTGTGCTGGATGCCTCTCTCCTGATGGGTGCTGGAGCCTCCAGCTGCACTCAGTGTGCAGTTGCTGCAGCCAGCAAAAGCACAGAAAAGACATGCAGGTCTCTTTCAGGGACTGAGAGATGCTTACACCATTTACTCAGTGTTCCCCACTCAGGCGTAGAGCAGTAGTGATCGGAAAAGAGCGGGAGATGAGAGGAGGAATGAACAGCTCACAAGGAACCACATGCAGTGCATGGAGGGGGAGCTCAGTTTGCTCCAGTGCCCAGACCACTGCACATGCAAACACTAACTTACCAGGGCAGCAGGCACAGATGGGCAGGATGCCTGCACATCCCATGAAGACACACAAACACACACATGCTCATCCCCAACCATGCAGCAAGTCATTGCAGCTGTACAGAAGGAGGCAATGCCTGTGCACTGACCATTTGTGTGCACAGCTGGCACACTTGCAGGCAGAGAGCAGATGCACTTGCATATGCAGTCCCACACCCTTGCACATTGCACACGTACAATAAACACCTTAGAGCATTACACATATGAGTAGGTACATACAAATGTACATATGCACTCTAATGTGTCCAGTGGATGCACAGAACATCTCCACTTTTGCTGGTTCAGGAAGTACACAGAATCACAGAATTACAGAACCTTAGAGGTTGGAAGGTACCTCCAGAGATCATTGAGTCCAACTCCCACACCAAGGCAGGATGCCCTAGAGCACAGGAACGTATCCAGGCAAGTCTTGAAAGTCTCCAGAGGAGACTCCACAACCTGTCTGGGCAGCCTGTTCCAGTGCTCCATCACCTTCACTACGAAGAAATTTCTCCTCAGGTTGAGCTGAAAGCTTCTATGTTCCAGTTTGTAGCCACTGCTCCTTGTCACCCTTAGTGCAGGATTTGTTACTCAATCGCAGACACCATTGCTGTATACACAAGGACAGTTTCCACTTCCACTTGCTGCTGCAAGACCCTCACACACTATAAACACAAATGAATCTCTGTGGTGTTGGGCACAGAAAGCCCCAACAATAGAATAGAATCAATCAGGTTGAAGGAGACCTCCAACATCATCCAGTCCAACCTAGCACCCAGCCCTAGCCAGTCAACTAAACCATGGCACTAAGTGCCTCATCCAGGCTTTTCCTGGACACCCCCAGGGACGGTGACTCCACCACCTCCCTGGGCAGCCCATTCCAATGCCAGTCACTCTCTCTGCCAACAACTTCCTCCTAACATCCAGCCTATACTTCCCTCGGCACAACTTGAGGCTGTGTCCCCTTGTCCTGTTGCTGGTTGCCTGGGAGAAGAGACCAACCCCCACCTGACTACAACCACCAATGAGTCCCACTTTTCCAAATGTCACCTTGCATAAGTCCAGAAAAATGCCCACATGGATTTACAGTCTGCAGTTGGCAGCCTGATACAGTAATGTCTTTCCTGTAGCTTTAATAGCTTTTAAAAAATCCAAATGTGTCACTCAGATAAAAGTTGCAGCTGAAGAGTCAAGAAATTCCCAGGTGAATGCTGCCTTGGATAGCTTGAACTCTGCCCACATGTGAGTTCAATGAGAGAGGGCGAACAGGATGGAGGTCGCCAAAGCTCCAGCATTGCTGAGCAATTCAATTCCCTCTCAGGGCTACTCAGCTCAGCTGGAAGGTTTTCTGTATTGACATGAGCACCATTTATTTTGGCTGCATAATGCTGTCTCCAGCAGCCCTGTGGATCCAGCTGCGTCAGGAGGGGAATTGCACACACAGCTCTGCATCCCCACTGACTACCAGTATCGTGGCTTCACCTGGCAGTGCTATGAGCAGACAGTGCAAGGGATGGGGTCAGACTGCCCCAAATGTGCATTGTGGAGGGAAAGATCCCTTCAAAGTCAAAATTTATCCTTGGCAATACAAGTCCTGCTTCATTAGCTGTGCAACAACCAGTCTGCATGAGGCAGAGCCGAATAGCAATTTGCCACTGCAGCTCCCCTTGGCTTCCAATCAGACCACTTACCTGAGGGCCAAAGCCTGCATTTAAGTGCCTCACTTCAGATACTCCTCCTTCAGATGCTCTGCTGAAGCATTTCCATCACAGAAATCTCCACAAGCTGCAGTCTCAGCAGTGAGGCCAATGGCTGAATGAGTCACAAAGGCTCAATTTCTCTGCCACACTCTTGGGTGATAACGTTTTCTTATTGACCCCTACCTGGGGCTTTTCAAAGATTAGTCACCAATGCAGCCTGGCTGGGGATGGGATGCACAGCTAGTGCAAGCTTTTGCTTTCACAGAAGTTTGCTCTATGCTTCAACCATGGTATTTGAGGTTTGTTGGGTTTTTTAGGTTTGCCCTTTTCAGATTCATACAAGAACTTTTGTTTCAGGAGGGAGTAACCAAGTCCAAAATAGGACAGACTGTGTGGGGAAAGGGGTTTGTCTTTGTTGATATTTCTTCTGCAGGGTAAGAGACTGTTATTCCTTGCATCTGGCTGTTGATAGAATAGAATCAATCAGGTTGGAAGAGACCTCCAAGATCATCCAGTCCAACCTAGCACCCAGCCTTATCCAGTCAACCAGACCATGGCACTAAGTGCCTCATCCAGGCTTTTCCTGAACACCCCCAGGGACAGTGACTCCACCACCTCCCTGGGCAGCCCATTCCAATGCCAATCACTCTCTCTGCCAACAACTTCCTCCTAACATCCAGCCTATACTTCCCTCAGCACAACTTGAGACTGTGTCCCCTTGTTCTGTTGCTGGTTGTCTGGGAGAAGAGACCAACCCCCACCTGGCTACAACCACCCTTCAGGTAGTTGTAGACAGCAATGAGCTCTGCCCTGAGCCTCCTCTTCTCCAGGCTAAACAACCCCAGCTCCCTCAGCCTCTCCTCATAGGGTTTGTGTTCCAGGCCCCTCACCAGCTTTGTTGCCCTTCTCTGGACACGTTCCAGCACCTCAACATCTCTCTTGAGTTGAGGAGCCCAGAACTGGACACAGTACTCAAGGTGTGGCCTGACCAGTGTTGAGTACAGGGGAAGAATAACCTCCCTCGTCCTACTGGCCACACTGTTCCTGATACAGGCCAGGATGCCATTGGCCCTCTTGGCCACCTGGGCACACTGCTGGCTCATCTTCAGCCTACTATCCACCAGTACCCCCAGGTCCCTTTCCTCCTGGCTGCTCTCCAGCCACTCTGTCCCCAGCCTGTAGCGTTGCTTGGGGTTGTTGTGGCCAAAGTGCAGAACCCTGCACTTGGCCTTGTTAAATTTCATCCCATTGGCCTCTGCCCACCCATCCAGCCTGTCCAGGTCCCTCTGCAGGGCTCTCCTACCTTCCAACAGATCAACACCTGCTCCTAGCTTGGTGTCATCTGCAAACTTAATGATGCTGGACTCAATCCCCTCATCCAGATCATCAATAAAGATATTGAACAGGACTGGGCCCAGCACTGATCCCTGGGGAACACCACTAGTGACAGCTGCCAACTGGATGTAGCACCATTGACCATCACTCTCTGGGCTCGGCCTTCCAGCCAGTTCCTGACCCAGCACAGAGTGAATTTGTCCAAGCCACGAGCTGCCAGTTTAGCCAGGAGCTTGTTGTGGCAGACAGTGTCAAAGGCTTTGCTGAAGTCCAGGTAGACTACATCCACAGCCTTCCCCACATTCACCTGGCAGGTAACCTGATCATAAAAGGAGATCAGGATGGTCAGGCAGGACCTGCCCTTCCTAAACCCATGCTGATATGGCTTCTTTTGCTGGTGTTGAAGCCAGTCACAAACACATATGAGAAATAGTCCTGCCAGAACAGAGGAATACCAGCAACATACATTCAATGTTTTCTGAAAAGGAGAAAAACCGAGGAGCTCACTAGTTCCCTCTTCCTAACACGGTGTCACAAGTTACAGGAAGCTTTGTGAAAAGCAGACAAAGAATAATGATCCTTGACAGGCTGGTATTTGGCAGACATGTCTCCTTTGCAAAATGTCCCCTGCACTGGGACATCACTTAGGTCTGATGTGCAAACCCAAAGGATCACCAGCTACAGTATTATTGTTCTGGGAAGTGAAGATGTGGAGATTTTTTCTGAAGGGGTGGATACTAAACCAAAAATATTGTTCCCCACTCATCCTGCATTTGGATGAACATGCTAGGACATGCTAACCCTCTAAGGGCTCAGACATGCTGCAACAACCCTCCTCCCTCAGCAAGTTACCCAATGTGTGGTGACCAAAGATGCTGCTACTACAACCTGCCTCTCATTTGCACTCACCTGTGTGTGTGCTGTCAGCAGGCTGCATGTCCCTGAGTGGAGATATCAGGAACAATGCCAATATTGCACATTTACCCTCAAAGCACACACTAATTGGGCTCAGTCATGAGCCTCAGTGGGTGCCACAACTTTTCTCTGGGTCTGTAAGGTTTCTTGATGTGGCAGTAAGCCACACACAGTATCTGCTCTAAGCCACAGCTGGCAGCACCCATACTCCAGGGACATCCTACTGCCATTCATCACGCAGTAGCTTTTCTATAGCATCTCTGTGCCAAGACTTACTTCTCATAGTGCAGATGATGTAGCACGTTCTTTTTCTCAAAGAGGCATCAGAGACCTTGAATGACCTTTCATAGGCTCAGCCTCCAGCCGAGGCCTTAAAAGCAAGTGCTAAGTATAGGCTGCAAACTTCTGCTGCTGCAGACGTGTTGATGTGGTTGTGGTGAGGGGTGACCTCCAACTAGAGCTATCCTGTGGGAAATTCCTGCTACAGATATGTAATCTGAGGAGTAATGCTGCACTCTGCATGTGGAAGTTGCTTCATAACAAAATTGTTGTTGTTCTGGCCTGAGCTAAAATCTTGCCTGGGGTCAGCACTGCCTAAGACTGGCCTTTCTGTGAGCTCTTATTTTGCAGACATTCAGTCCCTGCATGGATAAGAGCCTCACTCGTAAATAAAGCCTCTGTTCTGTGCCTCTTCTGCTTGCTTTGGTACCTTTGCAGGAAGACCATTAAGCTATTGGAGATGAGCCAGCAGTTCAGAGCCAAATCAAAGCCAACAGCCCCAGACTGAAGCCTTGCCGTCTTCCAGCATAACAGGCTGCCTGCAGGCAAGTTCAAACAAATGCTGCTGCGGTGCCAACCTTTCAATACAGGTACAAAACAGACCTCATGGTTCAATACAGCCATATCAAAATCTGACATACAAAAAACTGATTTGCAACATGAAGGAACAAGCCTACATAGATCTTCTAGAGAGAAAAATCAAGCTGGTTTGGAGAAGGAAGCAGCTTCCAACTTTCCATGTAACTTTGCAGGAAGGTGGGCTCAAGCACGGTCTGTATTGTTCTGCAAGCAGCTGTATTCCAGGGAAAACCACCTCACGGGGATGGGCTAGAAAGGCATGCAACATTTCTGTTGCCTCATGGCCAAGAGGAGTGCCATATCGCTGCTGGGAGGCTGTTTCTGTTGTTTTCCTCCATGCTTTTGTCTGTCTCGTCTGTATAGCCTTGGAGCTGTGCAAAGCAAGAACTGTTGCGTCTGTAAGCAACAGCCACAACAGAAGTTTGTGTTTCAGCTTTTCAGCCCACCAGTTTAAAAAAATAATTAAAATGTAAATATTATTCTCAAAACAAAACAAAAACCAAAACACCCCCACCATAATAGCAAAGCTAAGCTTACAGGTGCATATCTGAGCACTCCCAGCTGGGCCGATCAGTCTGAATGCCAAGCACAAAGAACTGAGACAGATAAGCAGCAGACGCTGTGGAGAAGAGATTAAACAGTGGGCAGCGTGCTCAGGAGACCCTTAACCTGCTGAAGAGTAAGAGACTTCATGTAGTTTTTTTGCAGACATTGGTACCAGTATGGAAATCTGACATGCTTAGAAGAGACACCACAGTTATCAGGAGCAACACCAAAGCCTGCAATGCTGAAGGCATTTACACTGCAATGGCAAACAGCCCAGGAGGACTATTGGTCACAGACGATTCCTGACAGTAAGCTAAACTATCAATTGCTAGTGATGGCACAGATCCTGAAGATGAAGTGGGAGGACTAGTCCTCTGAAAGATGCTGATACTGGACCTGCTGTGATTGATTCTATTTTCTAAACCATCTTAAAAATGCCGGTGCATAGGTGTCTATTCCTAGTGCAGGTAGAGCAGTCTCTTGTGAGCATTGACAGCTACATGTGGGCGCCCAGAGAAGAGTGCTGCATTTTATATGCCGTGTCTACTTCTGGATGTGGTTTAGATAATAGTTTTGTTCCTTCCTGTCATGCCCAAAGCCTACCAGATTGCTATTTTCACAGTGGAGCTCTTAGAAGGATAGACCTCTCTAAGCTCAGCAGACAGCTTTCCCAAAGCAGGAGGTGCCACTGTGCTTTGTTTGAAATATGAAGGCAAGTGCAGTGTCTTGAATCCTGGAAAGAGCAACCCCATCTACCAATACAGGCTGGGGTCTGACCTGGTGGAGAACAGTGTAGATAAGAGAGACCTGGGATTATCAGCTTTGGGGATCACTGGGAAGGTTGGCAGAGGTCCGCACCTGGACGTGAGGCTGGGGAAACACTGAAGAAGAATTTCAACTTCTTGAAGTGGTTGCTAAGCCCCAGAAATGTTCTCTTTGCCTGAGATTGAAAACTGACTTCAGCCACACAGGCAAGGGACATCTATCAATCTCCTGATACATAAACCCACAGCCAATTTCTTCAGTTGGGTATTGGTCCACTAAACACAGATACCAGTGCAAAAGCCAATGAGTCCCCCTGGATGCAAGCAACTAAAGATAGTCATATGGCCCTTACTTAACTCAAAGGACACTGGCACCCTATTTGCAGCAGTTTCTGTGATCATCCTATGCATACACCTGTCCATTGGAAGTCCACTTTAACCACAAGCATGGCTTGCACAGAGCAGGAGACAATTGACAGACGAAGCTGCTCCTGAACAAACAGTGCTCACGGATTGCACTTGGATATCCCAGTTTTCTAGTGGCAGCAAAGAAGACCCTCAGGATGACCATGTAAAACCTGCTGGACAAGAGTGTCCCAGTTCACAGTGGAGCTCTTCAGAGACACACACATAGAGCGCAGATCACACAAACAAAACTTTAAAGCAGTGATATTAGAGGGGGATGATAAAGCTTTGCCGTCTCAGATGATAAACACCATCGGTGGCTGCATAGTAGGTAATGTGCGATTGGCACGGTCCCAGGGCAGATGTAACACGCCTGTGAGTATGTATATGTGTGACTTCCCATAAATCCATGCCTGACACTAGGACCTTTATGAACTGGGTTATAAATAATTATCTGAACACATCCGTATTTCTTTTTGCAGCAGCACCGTCACTAGGATAAGAGCTGAGGGCTCCCGCACTTGCTGTGTCAAGGATTGTGTGGCCAGAAGGGGCAGGTGATGGTTCAGGCAGCGTGACCCCTCACTGCAGCCTGTCCAGACATCCGGTAATGAGTCTGGCAGTTCGTACTCAGCCAGGAAACCTAGACTATCATATCTGAAGAAATCCCTAGAAGGTTAATGCAATATAACCCTTGGCAGCTCGTTCCTGGTATGAGAGAGGTCTTATTTTTGAGGAATTTATTATTAAAGTGAGTAAAGAGCAGTTGTCTTTCTGAACAAAAGCTGAAGGTAGTCTCTGATTTATTTCTCTTGATGCGTTTGGTCATGTTCTGTTGTCTTTTCAAATCTGTATTTTTATTGCACTGACATGCTTCTCAGGTTTATGTTACACTTCTAATAAATATCTGATGCCATGTTGATTTCCTGTATCATATTTCATTAGTCTTAGGGAAGAATGGAGCACCATTTTTATAAAAAACAGCAGTCTTAAAAGGCAGTTTCTAGCACAGGGCTTGTCTGCATTTAGCAAGTGATAGCTAGCTCTCTAACAGTGCTGGTATTGTTAAAAGTGGTGCAACCTGCCTTCGCATGGACTTGGTTATCTCAGGATAAAGGTGCCTTATGCTTGTATAACTATTTCCATGTGTGAAGAGGAATAACTCTGAAACTATAAATCAAAGGCTTTTAGTGGCACAGCTTTAACTGGTAAAAATCACACTGCTAATGGAGCCATTGCTGAAACAGGGAAGGAATTCTTGGTCTAGAGAGAGAAACTCCTGATGTGCAGGCCATCTGTGTAGGAAAAGAGTTTTAAGATCCCTGTCTGTAGTTGTCTATCAATACTGTAGTGAAATATACTGGTCTGCTTTGGTCATCAGTGAAATAGCAATGGAGAAGATACTTTGCCTCAGGACTGGGTTGTGGGAATAAAAAAAAGTAGACCCATTTGCTCTCAGTGCTGGTAGGCCATCATGGGAAGAGGAGGGCTCTGGTCTGGGTGTCCCATGTTAGCTTAGGGCAGAGCTGCCCAGAACCGAACCCCCAACGCATTTCCCACTCCATTGCCATGTGGGGAAACACATCAAGTCTGAAGACCAAGTTCTTTGTGATTAGCCCCCCAAACAGAGGACAAATCTTTCAAGGCTCCTGAAAAGGGCATTGCCATTGGAGAGACAGGGCAGTGTGTGATGAGAAAGATGTAAAGTGAAAAGGTGGTGGCGATAGTAGCCCCTATGGTATAATGATTCCCTGCAGGTCATGCTCAGCTCAAAGCCTGAGCATGTTTTTCTCACTAGTGTGCATATCCACCATCACACTACAATAGGGCTGGAAATCTTTGTTATTCAAATACCCTCTCCATGAAAAACTGCAGCATCCTCAGTATTTTCAAGGAACTCTCTCAGAGACATATCTCTTATTTCATTAACTCAGGTGCAGGAGATGAAATTCCCTCTTCCTTAATTGCTTTGCTCCANTTTTTTTTGCCACTGTTACTTAACAAGAAGAGCCTTGAAATCACTGCTCCTTATTTCCCAGACCTAGTCAGCTGATAGGAAATAATTAACTCCTATCTGTTCTGACGGACTGGCGGCTGGTGCATAGCCAGTTCCAGGTAGTTTGTTATTCCTGCTTTATCGCCTGCTGCAGAAGGGCGGCTGCAAGATTATTTAGCAAAGCTCTGCCTGGGTGTTTATCACTGCAAGTTTGAAGAAAGAGCACTAGTAATGATTTAATTTTATTTTATTATGTTCTTAAATAAAGGGTATTGTTTAGTCTCAGTGATGCAAATGACAAGCCTTCTTGGACTCATTTCACTTAACAAGCAAGATTGTCTTTTCTGCGGTCTGTGCTACAGCAGATGATCATGCAGAGGCACCCAAGGGATGGAGAAAGCTGGGAGCTGCTCGGCAGCAGTATCAGAGCTGGAGCTGCCTGAGGTGCCCTCACAGCTCAGGTTGGGGGGAAGGCAAAAGATCTGGAATTTAACCAAGCTTGTAATCAACGGCTGCATGAAAGCAGCATAGTTTTTCTGATCATCCCAAAGGTCCGCTTAGCTCAGCATCCAAAAGTAGCCAACAGCAGATGCCAAGAGAGGAGCAGGAGCGTGAGCCAGCATATCTAATTGATATTTTTCTCTACCTTGTGACTTGTATCTTGGGACTTTCTGCAATAAATGGGGCTTCCATTGATGTCTCTAGGAGTTTTTTTTTTGAACCCATTAAGTCCTTTAGCACCCACAACATCCCACAATCCACTACCTCCTAATTTCACTAATTGCTCCCCAGTACTCCTGTTGGAAAGGACAACGAACAACTTTTCTCTGTGCTCACTCCCCCTTGCCACTCAGGATTTATTATCTTCCTTCCCTCCAGCTGTGACTGAGAAATAATGTTGCTAAATCTCATCTGAGGTAAAAATGCATTAATCACTACCTTGATTAATTACTGAAGGATCATTTCCTCTCTATGATACATGGAAATCCCCGAACTTCTTGAATCAGAAGTACACTCAAGGTGTTCAGTGTCACATCCATCATCTCCATGAATGTCAGAGTTGTCAGAGGCACATGTGGCTGCTCAGACATCCTCCTTGCAACGCTAAGAGATGCATTATCAAACTCCTACGTTTCTCGGCAAGGTGTGCTAGCAATCTGGCAGCCGTAAAATAGCTCCGATTTGGGAAGATGTCCCATGGTGATCTTATGGTTACCAGTCCCATGGTGAGAGTTTGCAACCTCAACAGCTCAGCTGTCACACAGGACTATGTGCACACTAGAGACTCCTCAAACCTGTGGGAATGCTCACAGAAGACAAGATTATGTTGCCAAAAAAAAAAAGACAACCAACCACAGATTGCAGTGGGCCCTCTGTTGAGCACAGTCTGGACTCTGCTGATCTCACATGCCTGTATCCCAAGAATCTCAGTATGGGGAAATGTTGCCCGTTCCCTTCCTCTAAAGGGCAAGAGAGAATTTTACTCTCCAAGGCTGTCAAACTGAGACTATACACAGACATAAAATTCACTCTAACAGAGGGAGGAGCATGACAATAGTAAAGCAGCTGTCAGCATGTTACATGAAGCCACAGAGAAAAAGCTAAGTCATGTCATGGGGAGGATTCATCTTTTATCTCTGCTCTAACTTCTTCACATGGCTCATCTCTCCATCCTGTGCATTTTCCAGCTTCTCAGGCCCTCTGCCTGGTTGACAGCCAAGCAGTCTTTAAGGTAAGGGGCTGGAGAGGTAGCACAACATCTAAGCAGCAGATCAGAAAGATACCTTTGGCCAGAGCAGCTGGTCTAAAGCAATTTCTCTTCAGGACTCAGCTCAGAACTGGCTCTCCTCTGCCCTGTGCTGAAGCTGCAGAGAGACCTTTGTTACCCTTTGTGGTGCCTCGTGGCTGCCAGAAAAAACATAAACTGTGATTCTCAGGGCCTAGGAGGTAGCAAGGCCAAGTCCTGGTGCAGGGCTCAGGCTTCTAGGACTGGGACAGGTTTTTCTGAAATACAAGATCATGGGGTGCTCCCCAGCTTAGTAAAGGTGGACCTCGATGCTTCAAATGCCTCCTCCATAGATACTTTGTTGGCTGCTAAACCAAATGGATCCTAGTGTCTGCTCAGGGTTATGGTCCCTGTGTTCTCTTCATCAACAGCTATGAAGACTGCTACTGGTCATGCTGGCAAGAGGGACAGAGAGGCTAGAATGGCTTGGTAGGACTCCTTGCAAAGGTAACCTGGCAAGGTTTAAATTCACAAAAACCAGAAGGAGTTTCAGGCAGTTTTCTGGTTACCTATGCCCAGCACAGCAGAGAAAGGAAATGAGTGAAGCCTGTAGAGTGTGGCCACTGCTAGTTCAATTTCCAGGGGACTGGCAAGGGAAATAAGAGAACCCATCTCAGCTTACCACTTAGGAAACAGACCTTTTGAGATGCTGCCCTTCCTTTCTAGGGCAGCAGCATCTTTCCTTCCAATTTCCAAGACTAAATTTCCCAGACTTGTATCTGTTAGTGACCCACCGAGAGCTGTTCTGACAGCGTAACCCAGAGGTGGTGTCTGATCCTGCCAGACACAACTTGGATGCAGTGAGCAGTCTGCTGTCCCTGCGGCTGTTTGGCAGGGAGGAGGGAGGAGCAGAGCATTTCCAATCAGAGCCAAGAAAACTAATGGATACATTTCTTTTCCCAAGGCAGGCAAATTATTTCTGCTCCCAGCTGACCCCTCAACCACAAAAAACACTGTAAAACAGCAAGAGTGTGTAAAAAATAAACACAGGCATGCATCAGCCTTCCGGATTCCCATCCCTTGAGCCAGAGGAGCTCGGGCAGCAGCTAGAAGGAATGTGGTGATGCATTGGGAGCCATCAGGATGGGATCAGGGACAGCAATGTTTTATAACTGGCCTCTCTACCTCACTAAGGAGCAGTGGGAAGGACAGAAAGCATGAGTGATGACTGTTCGTATTGCAAAGGGGGCTAAATTTGAATGTCATCTGCATGCTTTGCGAAGATTGAGATTTACAGTGTAAATTCCTTGCTCTGATCCTTTGACTTGCTGTTTTGATTCCTCTGGTCAAGTCAACGTCAGGGCTATCCTTGCCTGCCAGGTGCTCTGCAGAGGAGTTAAACATGTAGAACAATATTCATGTCGTAAGGTCTAAAGAAATGCAATATAAAATGAAGCATCCTGGCAGAGCTAGAAAGAGGGGGAGGCAAAGGCCAGCAGGTTTCCACACTGCGAGAGGAGCCTGAAAGAATGACAGGATCAGAGTACAGAAGTCTAGTATAAGCTAAGAGACATTGCTCTTTAAACCAGGTGAGGCATCCTGCACGCAGACCAGCAAAATCTTAACATGTTTTGGGTTGGAAAGGACCTTCAAAAGGTCTTCAGCTCCAACACCCCTGCACTGAGCAAGCATCTTCAACTAGATCAGACTGTTCATACTGACAAATAGGAACACAGTCCGTTTAGCCCACTGACAACAGGGCTTGGGACTTGCTATCCTCAGCAACTGATTACAATAACCATTCTTGCTGTATGCAAAGGGTTTGTCTCATCAGATTGGGAGTAGGAGATGTCATGTGGCTTTGACCTCCACTGGAGTAAATAAATGTGAATGTCAAACTAACCAACTTCAGTATGAAAATGGGCTAAATCTTTATAGCTCTGTTTCTGGAACACCAAAGACATCTACCCCAAGAAGCTCATAGAGTCTGACATGACAGAGAAAGATTTACCTGTCCAATGGAGAGCCATGAGGATGACTGGGAGACTTGAGCATCTCCCCTATGGAGACAGATTGAGAGACCTGGAGCTGTTTACTCTGGAGAAAACTGAGAGGAGGTCTGATCAATGTGTACAAATATCTGAGGGGTGGGTGTCAAGTGGATGAGGCCAATGTCTTTTTGATGGTGTACAGTAATAAGACAAAGAGAAATGTCTACAAACTGGAACTTAGAAGGTTTCACCTCTCCATGAGGAGAAATTTCTCCACAGTGGAGGTGACAGAGCACTGGAACAAGCTGTGCAGAGAGGTTGTAGAGTCTCCTTCTCTGGAGACTTTCAAAACCTGCCTGGATGCGTTCCTATGCAAACTACCCTAGGAGATGCTGCCTTGGCAGGGAGATGGATTGGATGATCTCTGAAGGTCTCTTCCAACCTCTACTGTTCTGTTATTCCGAGAGCATTGCAAGCTGGTTCTGCTAGCATGTCAGCCAGCAGCACAAAGAAACGTCCAGCTCAACAGCCCTGTCGCAGAGGGATTCTGCCACCTACGCCAGTTTGTGGCAAAGGGAAGAAGTCAATGGGTGCGAGATAATATTTATGAAAATATATCTATTAAACTCAATACTCTTAACTCTCAACACCCCCCAACCACTATATTAACATTAAATAGGATTCATTCAATTCACAGTCATGGAGTACCTTATGGGAAATATCACAAACGGCTTATTAATAACTATATGACAATGACTAGCATAGAACTATTAACAGAGAGAGTTTTCCCTGCAGCTACTGCCATTTGGGGTCTGTACATGGTTTGCCCAGCAGGGTGGGCTGAAAGCTTTCTGCTCTGTGGCAGGCACAATAGGAATTAGAGAGGTATTTACTCACGATTCTAATTTAATATAAATCACTCTCCGGGCTACGCCACAGCCTATGTAAAGTGTCCAACTCCTTAGGGTCTCCGCCCGTGGACTCCAAGGCTGGAATACTCCCGGCTTCAGGGGCAATGGTCTCTGACCGTAGCTGCTGGGTCCCTCCGGCTGCTGTCGCCAGGGAACTCGTAGGCAGGATTTGCTGTTGGGTCAGAGGGAAGACGATCCTGTGCAGACAAATGGGTCTGCTCCTGGTGACTCGTGGCGATGGCACACAGCAGGCAATAAGGCAGTGGGCGTGCAGTGGGATGCACGGCTGCACGGGGAGTCTGAGCCCCGTAGTGACAGGCTTAAGTGAGCTCTGCAAGTAAATACGCAGGCTACTGAGCGAGTCAATGCACACGTGGGTGAGTGAGCTGGTGAGCGAAGGCACCTAGCACATAAAATGCACTGGTGAGCGAATGCACTGGCAGGTGAGCCTGTGCATGTCTATTTGTTAACTGTGGGCCGAGATCAATGGTCTCACTGGCCACCAATAACCAATCAGGCTTGCAGTCAGCCAACCTTGCCATAATAGGCAAGGAGCCACAGGCCTGGACTTTCCAAATATGGGGCTCACGTGGGCCTAGCACCTGGCAAGCAGGAGCTGAACATGTGGGGGCTTACACAACCTAAAGCCTGGGCAGGCCAGACTCCACGTGGCACCAGGCCTGTTGTGCCCCTCTGTGCTGGCCATGTGCTCACCCCTGATTAAGAAGCAGGAAAAACATGTCCAGGCAGGGCAAGGCATACATGGGCCCTCCATGACAAGTCCCAGTGTAGTGGTTAAGTGATACTGAGTTCCTTCCAGTCTGGTGCCGGGCACCTGGGCTCCTGCAGAAAGCTGACAGACAAAGCTGCTATCCATCTTCTGATTATCTCAACATAACCCTCTTACAGACTGGAGACTAAAATGGTACTTCAATATCCAGATTTTATTCTCTGACAGAAAGTATTTTCCTTAAAAAGTCATGTTGGGAAATAAAAATAGATACCTTGTAGCCAGTGGTGGTGAGGGATGGCAGCAGCAACAGCAGGGAAAATAATTAATTGTGAGCAATTCCCTGAAACATATCACCTACATTTTTTTTCCTCACCATTGAGTGACTAATTGTATCTTTCAAAAGCATTTATTTTTCAAACTATTCAAAACAGATAACCGAAAGCAACAGGTTAACTTCAAAACTCAGTTCAGCTTGTAGAAATTAGGGATTAAATCCAGACACAATGGAAACAACACAGTGGCTTATTTGATGTCCCTTTTGTGAAGCACAGCAGCCTTCAGCAGCAGCAGCCTGTGATAGTTGTAAATATATGCTCCATTCATATTTCCAGAGCTGGCTGAGTCTAGTCTGGGTGATTTCTAAAGTTGGGGGTGGAGGGGAGGGTTGGGGAACACCCAAACCATCACATCCTTTTATTTTGGGACCCCAACTTGGGGCAAATTGATTTTAAGTGATTGCTATTTAACTCTGGAAATATGAATGAAGCTTATATTTACAGCTAGCACAATATACAAGCAGATAGTTACAGTATATACAGTTATAGACAGAAATTTACAAGGTAAAAGGTAATACAGAAACACAACTCCCCTCCCAGAAGCCTGTGACCCCAGGAGGGGCTCCCAACCACCCCTTCACCTTCCCCCTACCTCTCTCAACCTTACCGCAGTCCCAAGGAAGAATGGAGGTTCAGCCAGGGGCATTAGGAAGCAAAGTGGATTAGCCAAAGAAAAATGGAGGGTGAGGTTAGAGAGTAAGATGCAGCTCAGCCAGCAGCCCAAGTGAGAGTGGTTATCTGTGTTTTTATTTCTTGTTCCTACACATCTCAGCAAGCCTATGAGCAGAGTAGACATCACCACTGTTTTCCTTTCACAGCCTGTAATCTAGTTCTTCTCACCAAAACATTCTAGCTGGCTTCAAACTAGCACACAGCCCCAGGGCAGCCCAAACAGCCAGGTCCCTCTTCTGACTCCTTCCCTCTCTGAGTACCACCAGATTCTCTGTCTGCCTGCAGCAGTAGCTGCACTGCACTGCTGGAGTGTGTTCTGATGCCCATCCTGTCAGGCTGGCACCATGACTATACTGGCACTCTACCTCCCTTCCGCAATGTTTTCATGTCCTCGACAAGGGTTCAGACCAGAAATGCCAGGTTGTAAATCCCGCTATAAAACTTCCAATCCAAACAGGTTAGTCCCATGATGGCCAGCCTGCAGCACACAGAAGTGTATCACTTTTCCTCTTCTTCAGCATTTAACTCATTAAAAAAAAAAAAAAAAAATTAGACTGGGGTTTAAAATCATCTATGGCCTTTAAAATCAGCTATTCACAGCTCCCACAAAGCTGAAGACTCTAGGTCCCTAGTCACCTGCACTTGTTACCTTTTGAGACATGCTATGAAATAGTTAAAGCATTGCATTTTGTTGTTCAGAAGTTGAGGTGCCAAAGGATGAGGGGCTGGCCTCAGTATGCAAAATGATCTGCAGAAAATGCTCTCAGAGCAAGAAGCTAAATCCAGGTTTATGAAATATACTTGGAAGGAGCTCAGCAGTCCAAATCCCAGTGCTAACAGAGCAGTTCTGAGTCGATTGCAAATAACAGGCTCTTACTGTCCAGCCACAGTGCAATTCCACTGAGCTTTGTCAGAAGGTGATTCTGGTGTCAGGTATTTTCATGAGACCCCACTTGACATTTTGGCTGCAAATCCTATGACTTGTTTTGATATTCCAGGACACAGCATGCTAACTGCATGGATTTCCTCTACCCACACAGGCAGAAAGGAGATTGTTCCTCCTGACTTGCCACTGCCAGCACACAGAGCATCAGGCTATTGAAAGTACAATGCTGGATTCAAAACCTCTGGGAGAAATAATCACTGTTCTGGAGCCTGTAGAGTCATGCCCTTCCAGAAAGAGGCATATGCAGTTTCCCAAAGCAAGGCAGACACTCACTGCAGTGCTTCTGCTGAGGCTTTTCCAGAGTAGAGGACAATATTGCTCTGCTCTTGACATCCCTTGGCTTGCCACCACCTCACTGAAGGTACTGGTGTTAATGAAGGTTAACAATATGCTGCTAGCACAGAGGTCTTAGTTCTCAGGTGATGCTTCTTGCCTGCTCAGGATCTCAGGCACCAACAAGCAATACAGCAAGACTCTCCCCAGTGCTGAGTCTCCACAGGTGAGATGCAGCAGGTAGCTGACCCACCATGTCTAAAGAAAGCCTCCATGTGATGGGGGAGATCTCCTTGGAGGGAAGCCTGTGTCCCAGATGCAGCCTCTGTTCTGGAACCTGCCATGCTATGTCACCTCCCATGACACAGGGACTTTCTGCACATAAATTGGGAAGATTTGTCTCTGCTTAAGGGCAGGATAATGGTACAGAGAATCTCAGAGAAAAAAGAGATCATAGAATCATAGAATCAGTCAGGGTTGGAAGGCACCACAAGGATCATCTAGTTCCAACCCCACTGCCATGCCCAGGGACACCCTACCCTAGAGCAGGCTGCCCACAGCCGGCTGCCCACAGCCTCATCCAGCCTACCTTTAAACACCATCAGGGATGGGACCTCAACCACCTCCTTGGGCAACCCATTCCAGGCTCTCATCACTCTCATGCTCAACAACTTCCTCCTCACATCCAGTCTGGATCTACCCATCTTCAGCTTTGCTCCATTCCCCCTAGTCCTGTCACTATCTGATAGCCTGAAAAGTCCCTCCACAGCTTTTTTTTGTAGGCCTTCTTCAGGTACTGGAAGGCCACAAGAAGGTCACCTGGGAGCCTCCTCTTCTTCAGACTGAGCAGCCCCAACTCTTTCACTCTGTCCTCATAGCAGAGGTGCTCCAACCCTCCGAGCATCCCAGTGGCCCTTCTCTGGACACACTCCAGCATGTCCACATCCTTCTTGTAATGGGGGCTCCAGAACTGGATGCAGTACTTCAGGTGAGGTCTCAGCAGAGCAGAGTAGAGGGGGAGAATCACCTCCCTCGACCTGCTGGCGACACTTCACTTCTCCTGATGCAGCCCAGGCTCTGGTTGGCCCTCCAGGCTGCAGATGCACACTGCAGGCTCATGTTGAGCTTCTCATCCACCAGTACCCCCGGGTCCCTCTCCTCAGGGCTGCTCTCCAGCCAGTCACTGCCCAGCCTGGATTTGTGCTTGGAATTGCTGTGAACCAAATGCAGGACCTTTGCACTTGGTCATGTTGAACCTCCTGAGGTTGGCTTGTGCCCACCTCTCCAGCCTGCCCAGGTCCGCCTGGATGGATCCCTGCCCCCCCATGTGTCTGCTGCACCACACAGCTTGGTATCATCAGCAAACTTCCTGAGGGTGCACTCAATGCCTCTGTCCATGGCACTGACAAAGATGTTGAACAAGACTGGTCCCAGGACTGATCCTTGAGGGACTCCACTTGTCACTGACCTCCACTTGAACATGGATCCGTTGACAGCCACTCTTTGGGTGCAGCCATCAAGCCATTTTTTATCCATCTCGTAGTCCACCCATCAAACCCATGTGTCACCAGCTTGGAGATCAGGATGTGGTGCGGGACAGTGTCAAAGGCCTTGCTCAGGTCCAGGTAAATGACATTAGTTGCTCACCCCTCATGTATGAATGTTGTGATCTGCTCATAGAACACCACCAGGTTTGTCAGGCAGGATCTGCCCTTAGTGAAGCCATGCTGACTGTAGCCTATGATGAGCACTGAGCACAAATCAGGAGATTTAGCTGATTGTCTTGACCTGAGTCCTGCTCATAGTCGTTAGTTCATCTGCCCTACACACCAGCTGGTACCCTTGAGTTGCATATGCAACTCAGTGTCCACCTAATCCACTACAAGATCAGGGCCAATCAAAGCTAGCTAAGATCACAGCAAGAGCCTCAGACAAAACCCCAAATCCTGCAGCAAGAGTTGTTATCCTACTCCTCACACTGGGTAGGGTGAAGGAACCGCTCTCCTGACAGCAGGCAGGAGGCAGCAGACTGTCACCCTCGGAGCCAGTCATGGAAAAAAGAGATGGCTGCACTATCCAGGGGAACAGCAGAGAGACCTTGGACTTTGCAGCATGGGAGTTGCAGTAGTCCAGGCATCTGGAGAGTCTATCTTCTGATGGAGATAGTAGCTAATTCCTGGAACTTATCACACAAATATGTTTTCCTGTACCCTGGGGATGCTGAAGGCATTTGGGAAGAAATACCCAAGAAACATTCAGGGCACTCTTATTGCATGTGCCTATGGATCAGACTTTATCACCAAAAGCATGCATTCCTGCATCTCTTTCGTAATCCCACATGCTGTCTTATAACATGCAGCTTCTTGCCCCTCTGGGGGCAAGAGGCTGTTCCTTCCTAAAGCGGTGTAAAACCATTTTAATACCCTAATAATATTTGCCCTTCACTGTGAGTCTGAGCATCTTCATGAAGAGAGGGGACAGCAAAGGGAGGGAAGATATGCCACAAGCTCCGTGCCAATATAATCGTCTTTGACAAATCAGTGAGGGAGGTGGACAAGGCAGTGCTGCAGACAACAGCGAGGCAGAGGGCAGAATCACAGTCAAGCGACAGAGGATTTGTTGTCGGCTGTTGAGTAGGGTAGCAAGGAGCAGACAGCCGCAAGGAATCATGGAAAAGACCAGACTGGGAGGCTGCCAAGGAAGTGAGAGAGCTGCATTACATCTTATTTGTCTTTAAACAAAGTGTTCTAATTGCTAACAAAGGGATTTCAAGCAAATTGTAGTAAAACTGAGTTATTCTGATCAATTACACAGTCAAGCAAATTACAGGAGTCTAAAATATTGCCAAATACAAAAGAGAAATGGGGAAAGAGGAGGAGGAGCTGCAGAGAAAGTGGGGGAGGCTGTAATTTGAGGAAGGCAAATTACTTGATGGCTTGATAAGGAGAATTATTAAGCATAAATTTGAAATGTGAGTTGTTAATCTGAATACAAAATCAAGGGAAGAAATTTAAATTGTGTTTTAATGTTGGTGAAATCTGAGCAGGGGCATGGAGATAAAAAAATGTGCAGGCAAGCATTAGAGGTAGAGGCAGATGCAGCAAATGTGTTTGCAATGACCATTGCTAATAGCAGCAAGCTGAAAGCAAGGCAGGACCCAGAAAAGGTTATGGTGAGGACACTGGACCAGTAGTGACCTGATATCAAGCCATCTTCATATGACAGACCTCCTGCCTGATCCACAGCTTCTGCAAAGCACCTAGCAATAACACAGTTTCATTGCTGGAAGAGTCATAAGAGCCAGAACCCCAACGTAATCAGAGGCATTCCAAGGCTAATTCTTTATCCTTGTCACACCTCAGTGGATGACTGACACTTCTTTTCCTGTCAGTTTGGTGGATTTAAGATAGAATCATCCAATGTGTACCAGAACTGCATCCAGAGCAATTGCCGGGGGTGTCATAGGGAGCAAAGGGCAAGCCAGACCTCTGTCTTAAGGGAACAAGAGTGAAATCCTGCCATGACACACAGCTGTATAGCTGGTGGTTCTAAAGCAGGAACAATGTGCTTTGGGATGACTGACATAATTAACCCTCATTCCATTTCTGGGGATTCCCAGCCACACATCTGGGGTCTTCAGGAAGCTCACAACAGAGTGCTGGCATATTTGGGCATGTCATCTCCAATTCACTTCGTATTGAATCAGCCCTGCTTACTGGGCCACAGCCTGCTCTGTATGGCACACACGGCCCTGGCAGGGGGATTAGGGGGCAGACCCTCACTGTTTCCTGTGAGATACACAAGGACAAGTTGCATGACTCAGGGTTGGCAGAGAACTGCATACTAGCTTTTAAGCTCCAACCTGCTGCTAGAGCTGGATTTATCTCCAAGGGTGGAAAACCTTGTGCCTACGCTGAGTCTCAGGACCACATGGAAGTGGTTCTTGTGTGGAGGTCCTTTATAGGGCTGCTGCAAAGACAGACCACAGAGCTCTTATCCAGAAATGAAATACTCTTCAAGCCAATTACCATACATGGTTCACAGCCCTGCATCTGACAGAATTAGTGGATTATTGGTCTGAAGGACTACAGAGAGTTGTTTTTTAAAAGGAGAGGAAGAACAGAGACCTTTTTAAAATGGTATTTATTTGTAGGAATACTCCAGAGCTTGTGGACTTCTGGCAGTCTGGAAGTTCTGAGCCTGAAAAGGAGATAAGAAAAAGGATTAGAGTATTACATGGTGATGGAGTTCATGTGTGTTGTATTATTAATGTTTGTAAGGCACTTTGAAAATGAAAAGCATCATAAAAGCTGTAAGTGCTCTATTTAGTAGGAGCTGCAGAAGAGGAACTTAAGTCTGGAAGTACACTTCTCAGTTACCAATGCTCAGAGAGCTGACTTTTTTGAGAGGACCCCACAGTCAGATGCAGCCTGAAGTGGCAGATGAGTTGTTCAAAGCCAGTATGAGGAAAGCATTAGAACCCTGCAGGGTGCAAGGAATAGTACTGTGTCATGCATCACACAAATAAGTCACTTAGCATTTTTAGTATGGGAAAAAGCCATCAGACTCACTGGTCCATTTCTCTGTGAAGGCAGCTCAGGACTGCTTTCTGCATCTGATTTAGCTAATCTTTCTTTAAAAGGCTCTTGGACAAGTGGCCTCCTCTACTTTGTTTAGGAGACTTCTCCAATGGAGGGAAAACCCTGACCTGCAGAGGGTAAAGAAGGCAGAGATCCTCAGGAAGACTCATCACTTCTGACCTACATCAACCAAGTTCCATAGTTGTACCTTGTCAGTGAGCTACTATCAGGGCTGAGAGCCAACATTTCGGTTCTAGACCCTATAGTTTTCCTGCTGTGGTTTCACCAAGGCGATGAATTCCGAATAGAGGCAGTATCTTCACATTGCTACAATCATAGAATCATAGAATGGTTTAGGTTGGAAGGGACCTCGAGGATCATCCAGCTCCAACCCCCTGCCACAACCCTCTCAACTCCAGAGCCATCCTTTATCTGTGCTGTCTGACAGACTACAGAGAAGAGCATTTTCTTCAAGTGGATTCCTTAGACAGATCTGCAGCATCCCATTGACACCCCTGGGGAGCTTTCTGAGCTTTTGTCAATGCACAAAGAGTTAAGGGCTAGCAGAGGCTCTGGATAGGTGTCATATAACCCCACTCCCCAGGGACAGGCACGTTCTCATTTCCCTGCTGCTTGTCACTCTTTCTGATAAAAAGAGCATTTGCACTTTTGCACAGATCTTTCCTCACACATCATTCCCTGTATCAAAGACTTTCTTCATCGCCAGACAGAGCATTTTAACCTCAACATTAGAAATCTCTGTTTGACAGGAAGGGAAGCACCAACCACAGAGCCACAAAAAAAATTATTAAGGAAGTCGAACATCTTCCTTATGAGGAAAGACTGAGGGAGCTGGTGCCTTTTAGCTTGGAGAGAAGACTGAGAAGTGACCTCATTCATGTTTATAAATATGTAAGAGGTGAGTGCCAGGAGGATGGAGCCAGGCTCTATTCAGTGATGTCCAGTGACAAGACAAGGGGCAATAGATGGAAGCTGAGGTAAGGAAGTTCCATGTGAACCTAAGGAAGACTTTTTCCACTGTGAGGGCACTGGAACCAGCTGCCCAGAGAGGTTGTGGAGTCTCGTTCTCAGGAGATATTCAAGAACAGTCTGGATGCATTCCAGTGTGATCTGCTCTAGGTGATCCTGTGTTCAGGAAAAGCCTGGATGAGGCACTTAGTGCCATGGTCTAGTTGATTGGATAGGGCTGGGTGCTAGGTTGGACTGGGTGATCTTGGAGGTATCTTCCAACCTGGTTGATTCTATTCTATTCTATTCTATTCTATTCTATTCTATTCTATTCTATTCTATTCTATTCTATCCTGCTCTGGCAGGGGGACCAGATGATCTTCCAAGATCCCTTCCAGCCCCTGACATTCTATGATTCTAACCGTTTTCTTTGTTCAGCCTGTGTCTGCAGTCATGCATTAACCTTCACAGTTTCAGCTCCTTGGAGCATCAGGAGCACACTAGGACTTATTCATGTCAGAGGTCCCAACCTTCTGAGACTGTCCAGGGTGCCTTCTTTTTCCCCAACTGCCTTCTCCTTCTGAGTCCAAGGAGGAACTCAGAAACTCATTACTTTACAAGTAGAGAACTTGGCCTCTGATAAGGACCAGGCTGAAGCCCCCTCAGTCACAGTTCTTGCAGCAGCAGGCTGTGGTATTGCCTAAGAGTGGTGAGTCATAGTGATAAACGTGGTTATTTCACCTTTCACCTTTCCTTCAGTATCTCAGATCCTGGGGCTGAGGAGCAGACAAACAGGAGCTACTGCTTGCCTGACCTGCAACGTGACAGATGTTACAGATACTCAAAATGACACCTGCACCCCACAAGAGCTCCTATCTTGTATTTATAGCCTACTGTCACTGCTGGATTTATGGCCTTCAAATATTTGTCAGCTGTTATCCCACCTCCTCTGCACATCATTTAACTGAGCTTGATGTATGTAAGCACTTTTAATCTTCCCTTATGAAGCATTCCCCCATTCCCAGAGCCTCAGATCATATTTGTAACTCTTCGTTGAGACAGCATCAGTTTGTCATTGCTGCTCTGATAGTGCAGTAAGGAGCATGGCAACCTGAGCATGCAGGCAAGGAGGTAGGAAAGGAAAAAATCCATCTCAAGTTAAGGTGCTCATGCTGCCAGTCTTAAGGGTATCTTATTTGGCTGCTACAATATGCCTATCTTTTTTACTGGCAACTGACCTTTTTCCCAAAACTCCCAGTCCTAGATTATTTAGTAGTTTATCTGAGCCCAAGAGGGGTTTAATTTTCTTTACTTCCTGTCTTTTTAACATCTCTGGTGTCTCTTTCTATTATTACCCAACCTGCGCCGGCATTTATAATGCTTCCCATCTGAGGCAGGAGAATGTAATTAACAAGCTGTTTACCTCTCCTTCAAGATCATTAATAAATATATTAAACAAGACTCCTGCCTTGCTGAGTGATGCAAAAGACCTGATGAGGCAAATAGCTTGCTTTTCAACTGTCTATTGTTTCCAACCCATGCTAGTGGCAGTGAGACTCCTCCGGAGCTGATTCCCATCCATAGCTGATCTGAAATTCATCTCTCTGATGCACAGGCACGCACCCATTCACAACAGCTCTCATGAAGCTGGTGATGAAACACCATAGCTGATGCCTGAAGAAGGTACAGCCAGCTGAGCCACCTTAGTGAGACACAGGACCTGCATCTTATTGCATAGCTCATTTCTCATTCATGGAGTGACAGCTTTGTGGCATCTCATCTGCAGAATCTCAAAGCACCACCAGCCCCTAGTATTGTCCTTGAACAACTTATGTCCCAGATTTCATTATCAGTAGTCATGGTGCATGTTTACTTGCAAGAGAGCTAAAATGCACATTCAGGCCTGAGGAGGTGCTACAGCAACAGAAACTCAAGGCACACAAGTGCAGTTCTTTGGTAAACACAATTTTTAGCTTCCTTTAAAACTTTTCCCTAACGCTTTGCTATGCCAGCAAGGGAGACTTTGATGTGGCATAAGAAAAGCTCCTGTGTGTGGAGGTAAGGCTCTGTTGCCTGAGGTCTGCAAGCACAGTGGGAGAAGAAGAGCTGCTTCTGCTCCAAGGTAGCAAACAGCCTAAAAAAGCTAAAAAGATGGTGGCCTCTAGTTCCATGATTACAAGATGTCCACAAAACAGTCCTTCCAGGATCAGCCAAGATTGCTGCAATCGCTGTTACCTACTTTTACCCACAAGGACTGCTTTACCTTCTCCTCTCCTGCTGGAAAAAGAGCTCATTGGACCCCAAGGACAAAGACCCCTAATCAGGTTTCTTGGAGACTGCCATCATAATTTCCAGAAACAGAACTAAATATACCTGCAACACCAGTTCCCATTCAACATACTGCTTGCTTGGTGGAAGATGATAGATGTGGTCAAGAGTAGACTTCAGTACTTTGTCCTTATTTTGATTCAGAAGGAAGAACAGCTATTTGAAAATGTTCCAAAGGAGGAGAGGATCCTTTGGGCAACTCATTTGGTGGTCTACAGTGTCAGCTCGCAAGTCGCAGGCAGCTGCAGGGGTCTAAAGTGACTGATGTAGGTTAGGGATTAATTGTAAAACCATAGAGAAGAAATGCCCCCAGGGGATGAGAAAGTCCCACAGAGAAAGCACAGGTGCTGATGGATGAGAAGCTCAACATGAGCCTGCAGTGTCCACCTGCAGCCCAGAGGGACAAACAGAGCCTGGGCTGTGTCAGGAGAAGTGTGGCCAGAAGGTCAAAGGAGGTCATTCTCCCACTCTACTCCACTCTGGTGAGACTTAACACGGAGTACTGCATCCAGTTCTGGAGCCCCCACTACAAGTTGGATGTGAAGATGTTGGAGCGTGTCCAGAGAAGGGCCACGAGGATGCTCGAAGGGCTGGAGCAGCTCTGCTATGAGGACAGACTGAAAGAGTTGGGGCTGTTCAGTCTGGAGAAGAGGAGGCTCCCAGGTGACCTTCTTGTGGCCTTCCAGTACCTGAAGAAGGCCTACAAAAAAGCTGTGGAGGGACTTTTCAGGCTATCAGATAGTGACAGGACTAGGGGGAATGGAGCAAAGCTAAAGATGGGTAGGTTCAGACCGGATGTGAGGAGGAAATTGTTGAGCATGAGAGTGGTGAGAGCCTGGAATGGGTTGCCCAGGATGGTAGTTGAAGCCCCAAGTGTTTAAGGCCAGGCTGGATGAGGCTGTGGGCAGCCTGCTCTAGGGTAGGGTGTCCCTGGGCATGGCAGTGGGGTTGGAACTAGATGATCCTTGTGGTGCCTTCCAACCCTGACTGATTCTATGATTCTGTGATTCCATTCTATGATACAGTGACTGAAGTTGCTGCAGCTGTTCAGCTTGAAAACAGAGGAAGCCAAGGGGGAACATCATCGCTGTCTACAGCTACCTGAAATGAGGTTGTGGAGAGGTTGGTGCTGGCCTCTTCTCACAGATAATTAGTGACAGAACAAGAGGGAATGGCCTCAAGCTGCAGCTACGTTTAGACTAAATGTTAAATATTTTTTTCCCAGCAAGAGTGGTCAGGCATTGGAATGAGCTGCCCAGGGAGGTGCTTGAGTCATCAGCCATGGATGAGTTCAAAACGCATTTGGATGTGGTGCTTGGGGATATGGTTTAGGGTGCATCTTGTAGAGTAGGGTTGTGGGGTGGACTTGGTGATCCCCAGAGTCTCTTCCAACATGAATGTTTCTGTGAGTCTGTGACATTGTAACACATTAATCCATTCCATAACCTGTGTTATCTCTGTTGTGACAGTTTGAGGGATCCTGGTCTCCCTTAACAAAACCATAGGGACAGAGGCCCATCCCAGGGGCATGGACATGCTCGTCCCAGGATATTGTGATACTGTTGCTCTATTCACCTTCCAGTATCATGGCTTAAAAGACAGTGCCTGACTGATCTCTGCCCCTTCTCTTCCCTGCCTTCCTTCCCTTCACAGAATCATATAATTAACCAGGTTGGAAGAGACCTCCAAGATCATCCAGTCCAACCTAGCATCCAGCCCTACCCAGTCAACTAGACCATGGCACTAAGTGCCTCATCCAGGCTTTTCCTGAACACTTCCAGGGATGGTGATTCCACCACCTCCCTGGGCAGCCCATTCCAATGCCAATCACTCTCTCTGGCAAGAACTTCCTCCTGACATCCAGCCTATACCTCCCCTGGCACAACTTGAGGCTGTGTCCCCTTGTTGTGTTGCTGGTTGCCTGGGAGAAGATTCTAAAAGGCTGGTTTGAGCCTAGTGGGTTTTGTACTTATTTCACCTGATTGCCTTTTGTGTCTGTGCTCTTGTAAACAGGATCTCCCTTTAAACCTCCAATCAGTGTGAGGTATCCTCATTCTTTCTGATGGAAAGGGGTGAGAGCCATTTCTGTCCTCCAGTCCCAGACATGCTCATGGCCCCAAACATCTGTATGAGGAGCCAACCCTCCCAGTCAGCTCCCTCTTTGTTTGGCTCTGGGCATCTTGGCTCGTGGCTTTCACTTTTGCTTGCTGAGTGGGAGGGAGGCTTTGTTGGTGGGAACTTTATTTTTGCTACCCTTGAGGCCTTGGTACGGGGTGGGGCGAGGCCACGGCTGATCGTACGCATCCCTTCTCAGTTAATACCTTTAGCACTTTGTTTGCTTTTGTAAATGTTATTTCTGTTTGACTTCCAGTTCTGCGTGAGTGTTTTTTATTTAGTCCTTTGGGGTAGATTCTACGCTCTGTCCAGAGCTGGACACTCAAACAAGGACAGCGATGTCGTCTGCCCAGGCTGCATGTCCTTGGTGACAACTGTTGTGGAGGGGAGAAATTAATTAATGTGAGAGGATATTTATAAAAATATATCTATTTATTAACTTCAATATTTTGAACTCCTGCCACCCCCAACCACTAAACTTATAATATTAACATTTATTCTTACACGTTATGAAGACATGAAGGGCATATGTATCAAACTCTAACTATTATAACAACTGGCATACATTCAAAATATTAAACAGAGAGAG
>WAAF01002157.1:0-83440 GCA_013400475.1 Tricholaema leucomelas | reverse complement strand
GCTGGATGTTAGGAGGAAGTTCTTCCCAGAGAGAGTGATTGGCATTGGAATGGGCTGCCCAGGGAGGTGGTGGAGTCACCGTCCCTGAGGGTGTTCAATAAAAGCCTGGATGAGGCACTTAGTGCCATGGTCTAGTTGACTGGATAGGGCTGGGTGCTAGGTTGGACTGGATGATCTTGGAGGTCTCTTCCAACCTGGTTGATTCTATTCTATTCTATTCTATTCTATTCTATTCAAGCTGCTGGTGCCCTGAAAAAAAAAAAAAAAAAGTAAAAGCACAAAGACTTCCTCCACTAATCTCCCTTCCCTGGCATAAAAGTAATTTAAAAGACATTTTCAACTAGTTATCATAAACAGTGTTTGATCAGGTGTCCACGAATTGCTTCATGCGGTTGTTTCCACAGGAGGGGTGATATTCACTGAGTCAATAGCTAATATTTCTTTTTATGCTCCTCAGTCAGGTTTTTTCAGACGTCTCTTTTGGACCCTGTTCATCTCTTAGATTAATATTTAGATTCATGAACTTGGCTTTTGCACAGCACTTGAGTGCAGAGAGCTGACATCCCAGCTTGCTGGGGAGAAAGAGATGCTGGAGATGATGTGATTGAGAGCAGCCCTGCACGAAAGGGCTTGGGGGTAGCACTGGTGGACAAGATGCTGGATGTGAGCCTACTAAGCACCCTAGCAGTCTGCAAGGCAAATCACATCCTGGGCTACACTAAAAGAAGTGTGGCCAGCAGATCCAGAGAGGTGATTCTGCCACATTTCTCCATTGAGACTTTGCCTGGAGTACTGTGTCCAGCTCTGGAGTCCCCAGTACAAGAAAGATGTGGACAGAAATTATCAGAAAGCTGGAGCACCCTCCCTGTTATGACAGTCTGAGAGAGCTGGGGTTGCTCAGCTTAGAGGAGAGAAGGTTCTGGAGAGGCCCTACAGCAGCATTTCAATATCTGAAGTGGACCTGCAGGAAGGCTGGGGAGAGATTGTTTAGAAGAGGTTGCAGTGGCAGGATGAGAGGCAATGGTTTGAAACTGGAGCAGGGTATACTTAGGCTGGACATCAGAAAGAAGTTCTTTACAATAATGGTGGTAAAATACCAGAACAAGTTGCCCAGATATATGGTGAAGGCCCCATCCTTGGAGACGTTCAAGGTCAGACTTGTTGGGTCCCTGAGCAACTTGATCTAGCTAAAGAGGTCCCTGCTCACTGTAGGGAGGTTGGACAAGCTAACGTTTGAGGATCCCTTCCCACCTGATGCATTCTATGATTTGATGATTCTTTGCCACCTTTGTTTCTGGTACAACAAATGACAAATGCCATCCATTTTGGGAGGTATCACAGAGTCTTTGAAATGTGGCCTATGAGGCACTTCCTCAGCTGATGGAAACCAGCTGATGGTGATGATCACCACTGATGGTGATGATGATCTCACAGACTATCTGGTGAGACCTCACCTGGAGTACTGTGTCCAATCCTGGGGCCCTCAGAACAAGGGAAGCAAGACCTATTGGAGTGTGTCCAGAGGAAGGCCACCAAAATGATCAGAAGTCTGCAATATCTCTGCCATGAAGAATAACTGAGAGTGTTGGAGTTGTCCAGCCTGGAGAAGACAAGGATTAGAGAAGACCTTATTGTGGTTTCCAGTACTTAAGGAGGACCTATGAGAAAGATGGGGACATACTGTGATTCTTTTTAATAGGCCCTGTTGCACCAGAACAACAGGTGATGATTTTAAACTAAAAGAGGGAGAATTTAGAATAGATATAAGGAAAAAAAAACATTAACCACAAGGTAAAACTTGCCCAAAGAGGTGGTAGATGCTCCATCCCTGGAAACATGCAAGGTCAGATTAAACTGGGACCTGAGCAACCTGATCTAGTTGCAGGGTCTGTGTAATGTGCCACCTATTTGCTCTGCTTCGAGGCTGTTAGCACACGAACTTTATTCTTGTGTATATGTGTTGGATGTGAACTGTCTCACTTTGCCCTGGCTCCTGTTGCAGACCCCAGGCCAATGCCTTTCATGATCATAAAATCATAGACTGAATCATAGAATACATCAGATTGGAGGGGACCCTCAAAGGTCATATTGACCAATCCTCCTGCAGAGAGCAGGGACCTCTCTATCTAGATCAGGTTGCTCAGGGCCCCTTCAAGCCTGACCTTGTATATATCCCAGAATGGTGCCTCCACCACCTCATGCCCCACTCAAGCAGGTGCAACTCACTGGGATGTCCCAGGCAAAGCCCTGGGTACATCACTGCCTACTGACTATGTCGTCCTGCAATAGGATTCCTGTTGCATCTCACCCCCATCTACCTTCACCAGAACCTGCAGCAGTTATCCCCTGTGAGCTCCACAGCCTCACTGTTCCTGTCTGCTCTGTGCTTGCGTTAATAAATATATTCAACCATTCAGGGACTCAGGTGACCTTGGGGCTCTCCACTATTAACCTTTCTGCCTGCTGAGATTTGGCCATTTGCTCCTTCACTCCCCTCCTCATCTTATCTCTGTTTTAGTCCATGCCTTGGCTATTCCTCTCATCCTATGGGTACCAAGTTTCCTTAATAGCCTTGTATAAGGGACTTTATCAAAAGCCTTTTGAAAGCTTAAATAAATTATAGGCATGTCTCCACCACTCCCTGTTATCTTGTTAACCCTTCTGGTGGATTCCCAGCTCCAGTTAGAGAGGCAGAGATGCTGCCTGCCTGCGTGAGTCCATTGCCAGCTCTGCAGAAAGCTTCTGAAGCTCACCCATGTGTCCTGCTTGATCCAGGGGGATTTCTTGATATACTGAAACACCTTGCCAGCACTACCTCTGAAGCAAGAGCTACTCCTGGGAACTGAAAAGCCATCCATCAATCCTCTCACTCAATATATCATGCTGTCTGGTGGATTTGGGAGTATTTGATGTAATTTTCCTTCTAATTATGGAACTATGAATTGACAAATACTATATAGGAAAGATCTTGTGTCGTGCAATTATTGAAGGAGCACATTTCAACATTTTTTCAAAGGTCTTTTTAGAAAGAATTTTGAAGCAGAAGGAATACATGTGAGATGAATCCAAGTCTCCAGTGGAAAAGCCATTTCAGGCATTTGGAACAAATGGTTATTCCCCCAGCTGCATCTTTCTGCCCTGCCCTTTGAGCTTCTGCTCAGCACAAGTTACAGGTCAATGAAGCACCTTTGTTACTGGATGAGGATAGATGGTGAGCCATGATCCAATGTAGCAATCACAGCTTGCTCCCAAGGTGGGGTGCATCTGAATGAGCTGTACCTGCTGTGTGGATAGGAGGATGGTGGCAGATCATTGTCATGTGTGATTTGGAACAGATTATCACAGGCCTTACCACCTTTTCCAGGGAGTTTGTGATAGAGATATGCTCCCTTCCAAAAAGACGTGCTCCTGCCCATTGTTTTTTTCTGGNGCCAAGAGGGTTAAAAAAAAGCAAGGTGAAGCAGCCAAGCAAATGGAGGGTGAGGTTAGAAAGCAAGATGGAGTTCAGCCAGCAGCCACGAGTTCCCCAGCAGGCAAAAGCTCCCAGCGAAGAGAGGAAGCAAGTGACCTAATCTTTGTTTTGTCTTTCCTTTGTACACATCTCAGCAAGACTGTGAGCGAAGTAGACCTCACCATTGTTTTCATTTCTCAGCCTATCATCTAGTTCTTCTCACCAAAACATTCTAGCTAGCTTCAAACTAGCACAGTACCTGATTTCAAAATGCCTATTGCAGATTGACAAGAAGTGTAGGCTGCCCCTGAAAGTCACAAGGTCCCTTCAGATATATATCCCCAATGCTGTAGAGGGCTGAATGCCCACATCTTTGTGCTTCCTCTTTGCAAATCTTTTGTAGAGGCTGTGCACAGAGTATTTAACACACCAGGGAGCAGGATATTCAGTCTCAGCCATGTCTTTACCTCTCTTTGCCTCTTAGCACTCATGCTCCTTCCTCCTTCATTTCTTCCCTTCCCCTTGTACATCAAGCTGCGTCTAAATCAGAGCAGCTCAATTACATTTTTGCTGAGATCTCCTGGGTAATTTGAGTGAGATTGGCTCAGCAGGAAGTGATGTGCTGGCTCTGGCTCTGCCAGACTGCTCAGACACTGCAATGCCAACTCCATGGCTACGGGACAGCCTTACAACTGCCCTCTGAGAGATCAGGAGGGCTAGAAAAAGAATAGAGTGTGATCAGCTGCAGGAGTGTTACAGCAGTGGCATCCAGTGCATTATGGTCTGACTCGATCTCCATCCTCCTTCAAATTCCCACTCTACATCACAGAATCACAGAATCAGCGAGATTGGAAGAGACCTCCAAGATCATCCAGTCCAACCCAGCACCCAGCCCTAGTCAATCAGCTAGACCATGACACTAAGTGCCTCATCAGTCTTTTCCTGAACACCCCCAGGGATGGTAACTCCACCACCTCCCTGGGCATCCCATTCCAATGCCAATCACTCTCTCTGGCAAGAACTTCCTCCTAACATCCAGCCTATACCTCCCTTGGCACAACTTGAGACTGTGTCCCCTTGTTCTGTTGCTGGTTGCCTGGCAAAAGAGACCAACCCCCACCTGACTACAGCCTCCCTTCAGGTAGTCCACATTTTCCAGGAACAAAATGAGGACATGACTGCAAGCATTTCCACTGTAGTAAATGTAGATGGCACAGATAAGCAGGAGGATAGGTGTGCTTGATGCTGAGTACCTCTACTGGGAAAATGAAGGTTGTTACCCCTCCCATTGATGCTCTCCATCAATCAGATGTTCCCTTGAGCAAGGCAGCATTGAGATCCATAACTGTTTTAGCACTGCACTGCTGGGCATAAGGCTAACGCTTCTCTCCATTTGCATACAGCTCTGCATATCTTTATGGTTTGCTGTTAATAACAAACAACAGAAGCAGCTCTGCCATGTGTATGTGCTTTCATGTCCCAGGTAGCCTGACTATGAATGCCTAATGCCTGCCTGATTGCTATTCTGATGGTATTCAATAGTTTGAAAAAATAAAAAGTCCTACAGTTAGAGAGTGAGATAGGACTGTTTAATTTCAGGCCATTATCTCCTGGTAATTGCTGGAAGAATTTCATTCTGTGCCAATGCAATGGGAAAAAAAAAATTCATTTTTTTCCTGCTTTATGGAAATAATAAAAAAAAAACCACCCTGATTTTCTCCAAGGGGTTCAGGGCTTTCAGGCCATGGCTAGGAGTGAGAGCTGTTGCTGGCTTTATCAAATTCACATTTCATTTCCAGCATGCACCCAAGCTGCATGTAAATTATAATGAGAAAAGGGAAAAAAAAAAAAACAAAGAGATAAAGCCCAAGAGATGGGAAATGATAATGAAATCAAATGAACTCAGGGCCTTTGAAGACTAACAGAGCCTCAGACAGACAGATATGTATGTAGTGACAAAGACAAGCAAGGGACATGCATGAGGAGACAGCCAGAGCAGCAGGCAGATAGAGAAAAAAAAATGGAAACTTGGACCCAAAACGTGCACAAGGACACAAAATGTGAGTGAGCCTGGAGGGATCTCTGTTCACACAGACCCCTCAAGCCACGTGTCTGTCATGTGCAGCTTACAGGAAACTCCTGGTGCCAGTTTTCCCTGTGTCGCCCAGTCCTGTCATGCTGATTCAGAAGCTCTAAGGATGTCTGATGAAACCTGGCAGGATTTTCTCTATGGAGAATGACTCTTTCCAGTCTATAACCTCACAGCTCCATCCTTCCCAGTGCAACCAAGCCATGAAGCTCAGCAGTTTGGAAGAGTGTGCTCACTGAATCAGATGACTTGGGGCCAGTCACCCTGGTAGAGAGGAAGGGGAAATGGTCCCAGTAAACTCTGCTGCTTCTCAGTCAACAGCTTGAAGAGAAATGAGTTCAGGCTTCCACTGCAGTCAAGACTGAGGCTAGAACACAAAAGTCTGGGGATATGTACCTAGAGTTGGAAAATGAGGCTTGTGCTAGGGTATAAGACAAACCTCAAGACAGCCTTTCAATTCTGCTAGATGCTGAGATTTGTGTCACATCCCATTAATGAGACCTCTGGCAGGGGACTTCAGAGAGCTTGGGAAAAGCTCTTGGGCAGGAAAAGGTTTGCTGCTCTAGCTGTTACCATCCAGCTTCTCCTCCAAACTTTGTGTTGTTTGGGATGACTGGGTTGAAAGAAGAGGGCTGGGCTACGGGGAACATCATTCTTCCAAGGCCACATGGCCACTGGAGTTTTAAAGAGAACTTAGGACTCCATCGCCGTGAGGAAAGTTTAGAAGTCTTACCACTGTAAGTGGCAAAGTAAAGGAGAGTCCGGACCTTGCTGTCTGTGAATCATACCTGTGTAACACAGGGGCAGATTCAACACTTCAGGAAGGTTAAAGATGGCTGCCCCAAGTGCTTCAATCCATCGGGGCAAGCGAGGATCCATTAGGCCAACTTTCTTGAGCTTTAAGGAGCTTCAATTCATGGGCTATCTCTTCAGTCAGTTACTTCAGTGGTTTGTTGCTCTCATTGCTGGAATTCTGTTCTTTGTTTCTAGGCATAAAGGCAAACAGAATAAAAGAGAAGTCTAAGCCTTGAAACAATCCCACTACTTAAACCAAAATACCTTGAGAACAGCCAGGAAAATACCAGCACAGTCGAGTGCACAGAATTCTGAGTCCCTGTGCCATGAACAATTTCCCAGCTACCCATGAAAGGCACCTTCTTCAGGAACTCCTGAATCACTGGTGATAAGTAGCAACTCAATATTAATTGTTAAAGCTTAATTTATTAATTGTAATTGTCATTGTGATTATGGGAATGGCTATCAGCCGGCATCACTGGGAGAGAGTGGGGTGCTGGGAGAGGACAGAGCTCAAAACTCCTCAAGATGATACTGCTCAGGATGCAAGGTGGTGGCAGAGCCTTGCTGAAGGCCAGTTCTGGTGAGAAGATGTCTCCCACCTTCTCTTGCAGAAGACAGTAGCAGCATCATGGCAGCGCCAGGATGGGATGAGATACACGTCAGTGCCCAGGCTAATGATAAAAGGCAAGCAGGGAGCAAGTAGATAAGGTTTTGTTCTGCCTCTTGGTGCAGGAGATCAGGATCCCAGGGGCTTCTTCTCTCTGTCCTCACTGGTTGCTGCCTGAATGGGGATCTCAGCCACCTGAGTGAGGATATCAGAAGCTCATTCATTCCTGGACAGCAGTAGAGGAATCCCTAGCAGATGAAAGTAAGAAACCTGCTGCTGAGGATTCTGGGTGTGATGGTGGGAATTGGAGGAGGTCAAGACGCCAGTTGACAGGGCAAGCTAAGGGGGTGATAGACTCCCTGTGTTAGCCTAGTGTGCTAGGTAACCTTGGCTTTAAAACATGTTTTCCTGTGTGTTCTTGACATACTGGTTATCTCACAGTATCACAGTATCGCAGTATCACCAAGGTTGGAAGAGACCTCACAGATCATCAAGTCCAACCCTTCACCACAGAGCTCAAGGCTAGACCATGGCACCAAGTGCCACGTCCAATCCTGCCTTGAACAGCCCCAGGGACGGCGACTCCACCACCTCCCTGGGCAGCCCATTCCAGTGTCCAATGACTCTCTCAGTGAAGAACTTTCTCCTCACCTCGAGCCTAAACTTCCCCCGGCGCAGCCTGAGGCTGTGTCCTCTCATTCTGGCACTGGCCACCTGAGAGAAGAGAGCAACCTCCTCCTGGCTACAACCACCCCTCAGGTAGTTGTAGACAGCAACCTGGCATGCTTTGGTCAGCAGCCTGCACACTCTGCATGATGCTGACTGATCAGTGCAGGTTCATTTTCAGTTCCTTTCACCGTCTCTTGACTTGTAGCAAATTCTTCTGAAGCTTTTCATCCAAGAGAGCTGGTGATGGACACACTTTGTGTCATGATATCTCTGCAGTGTAATGAAAATTGGGATTTATGACCACTCTGCCTTACTGGTCCTTGTGCCTCTACAGACAAAGGCAGTGACTTTAGCTGACTGTTGGAAGTCTTACCTGTATTAAATTCTGGTCAATAAAACCAACCCCTCTGCACATCTGGGGCATTTGAGTTATCTAACTCACCTGTGAATGAAGTTTTGTCCTTCCCTTTCATCAAATGTGCCACAAAATACAATGGTTTTCAGCTCTTGACTTCAGGAGGAATCTGAAAACATTTCTGTAGGATTCACACAGAGCAGCAGAAAAAAGCACAGGAAAACAGCTGAAAAGCTGATTTTCAGCAGGTGAAGTGCTTTCATTTTGCTTATTCTTGGCAAGCACCCCACCATTACAAAATAATTCATCTACCCAAGCAAAAGGAAATTAAATGTCAATTTAGGGCACTGGTTGATGTCTGCATCCACTGTGCTCTGAGTTTCCACTTGGCTGGTTCTAATCTCTTATCTTTTCTTCTTTAACCAGAACGGATCAAAGTTAGGTCTGCTGAGCTGCACTTTACATGAGCTTCCAAATCCCGAGTGATTGTTTTCTCTTCATTTTTCTTTCCTTCCTGTTAGAGGAAAATGGAGGAGATTCCTAGAAAGAAAATGAAATCAAAGAAAGAAACAAAATCATTGCTGTCTTCAGCTAAGGAAAGACTCCAGGAAACTGAAGTGAGTATCCAGTGTTGAGATAGCAGAAAGGAGACTGAATTAAAGAACCGAATGGCCATAATTGCTCATCTGGAGATTGTTGCTGGTTTCTTAAGGTCCTGTCATATTAGAAAGTCAGTACTAGCATTTTATAGAATGTAGGATCACAGAATGGACTGGATTGTAAGGGATCCTAAAGATTATCTAGGTCTAATCCCCTTGCCACAGCCCAGGACACCTAACAGGCCAAGTTACTCAGGTTACATCCAACCTGGTTTTGGACACTTCCAGGATTGGAAATAGTGCTGGAAATTATGTCTTTAATTTCACACCAGGCATTGCCAGCATTTCAGCCAGGCCTGTGCTAGAGAAAATGCTTCCAAGAATATATCTTCAACTGGGCAGAGAAAGAGGAGGGTCATGGGTCAGTCACCATTTTGTGATTCAAGATGTTTGAGCTCATCCTCCAGACGTGACAATAACGTTGATTATTACCCCACCCTTTTCCTCTGATTTTTGTTTTTTCTTCTCTCTGTCTCCAGTTCAGGAAGCATCCAATGGAATACTACAGAGAAGAGATAAGCAGAAAGCTGATGCAGTGATGAGTCTGGGTGCTGTGTTAGGAATGTGAACCACTTCTTGCATTCAGATCCGCTCCATGCGTGCCTGTGAAGAAGACTCACTGGCTAACACTGCATTCACACTTGGAGTAGGTTCAATTCCTATGTGAAGAGGCTGTCTTCATTAGACAAATGTTCAGACATCTCCCTTTTTCACAAAGACAACAGGACTAGAGAAAGGGGTTCAGAACAGAATAGAATAGAATCAACCAGGTTGGAAGAGACCTCCAAGATCATCCAGTCCAACCTATTGCCCAGCCCTATCCAGTCAACTAGACCATGCCACTAAGTGCCTCATTGTTGTGGAGGGGTTTGAATTTGAGTTTGGGTGAGATCTGAGGCCGATTTGAAGGTTATTAAATAATTTATTAATATATGCAAAGAGAATTTCCCCCAAACTTATGTACAGCTAACCCACACAAATTCTTTGTACATGGTTAGTGAAACTACTTCACAGAATGTCTATTTACAGCTGAATTAAGCAGCTTGGTAGAGGTTTTAGAAATGTTCTGGTCAGAGAGTCTGGCGGCATAAAGTGCCACTGGTAAAGTTAATAAAGTTCCTCAGCAACCTGAGTCAAGAGAGTCTGAATACTCACTAGTTGGAAGGTTCAGTATCTGTGGTCCCAAAACATATATATAGTGGAAGCTACGTAGTTGATTTCATGTGGAGCTGATAGTTCAATTCGAATTGGGGTGCACTGTCTGAGCGAACCCCGCGGACACAATCAGGCTGATGCGGCGGGCTGCAGCGGTGACCTGCCGGGAACGCCTCGTTCCATCATCCACTGGATGGGTGCAGGGTGTCGTGGAACAAAGGGGTCACGTTGAGCGAACAGAGGTAGTGGCCCCAGGCAGCAGGCAGGCAGGGAGGTGAATGGAGAGGGTGGCAAGAGCCTCTTGTTTACCTGGATTGCACTATTTATCAGATGTAGACCGAGATTGATGGTCCTTTGGCCACAATACTGTCCAATATTGTGGTGAGGTGGTGAGGTGGTGGAGTCACCGTCTCTGGGGGTGTTCAGGAAAAAGCCTGGATGAGGCACTTAATGCCATAGTCTAGTTGCCTGGATAGGGCTGGGTGCTAGGTTGGACTGGATGATCTTGGAGGTCTCTTCCAACCTGATTGATTCTATTCTATTCTATTCTATTCAATAGGCTTCTGGCAGCAGGCCAAAACACATCAAATTAGGAAGGGTGCACAGGTCTGGTACCCCCACATATGGGGAGAGCATGAGTGGGCAGCATGCCAAGCACATAGGCTTATGCAACCTGTTTACAACCACCTTACATAACCTGTCTACAACCTGGACCTTAGGCAGGCCAGACCTTTTGGCACCAGGCCTATTGTGCCCCTAATGTCCGTTTAATGTGTTTGCCTCTGGTTTGGGCAGGAAAACATGTCCAGGCAAGGCAAGGCATATGTAAGCCTATTTGGGCCTATGTGAGCCTCCACTACACTCATCCAGTCTTTTCTTGAACACCTCCAGGGACGATGACTCCACCACCTCCCTGGGCAGCCCATTCCAATGGCAAATCACTCTCTCTGGGAACATCTTCCTCCTAACTCTGTCTAAGGTTAACAGGCCTGGTGACTTCATAGCGCTGTTACCAAGTCCTTGTAAGAAAGATGGAACAGTCAGTTCTAGAACAGTTTCCTCTGAAATAGCAGGGTCCTGAGGGTTGTCAAACCCCGGGACAGGCTCCCTGGGGAGGTGGCTGAATCCTCATTCCTAAAAGTGTTTCAAAGATGGAGAAATATGGTGCTGAGAGACATGGTTTTGCACTATATTGGTAGAGTTTTAAAACAATGGTTGGATTTTTCCAATTCAAATGATTTTCTGATCTGTACAAAGAGCCAGAGAGGAGAAAGCTGCTGACTGGGACAACATTAGGAGTTCTGCTGAGAACCCTTTAGGTATCACTCAGAGGCCTGACTTGTGTCTTTGTCTTTCTTCCAATCCTGCCTAACCAGAGAGAAGCAGTTGTGGAACAGAAGTCATGAGGAGGAACCATGGAGAGAATCCACTAAATGCTTCCACGAGTTTGAAATTTGGAAGGTGAATGGATAGCCCTTACTGATCTCTGATCTCACCTTTCCCTCTGTCAACTGCAGCGGCACCATTGGCTCTTCAGTGGCAGTTCTTGTAACATCCCAGCCATCATCTCTTACTACCTCATAGATCACTTCCCACGTCCTCCACTACTGTAATCTCTGGGAACAGGCTGATGCCCTGGCAATGAAGAACAAGAGTAAGCTCTTGTCCCCTGGGACTTCTGTCCTGTCTGCTGTGGTTCTGTCCATGGACTTGCTGAAATGAACTCCCAGTGCAGCAAATACTGTACCTAGAGATCAAAACATTCCATGTGTTGAAGCAGACAGCTTGGGCACACTGGCAGCTTTTTGGCAGAGGCACCTGATGTTGATACATGGATGAAGATTCCAGTTCAAATGTCTTGGCATCCTCAAGTATATGAGAGCTAAGAGATGAGGGTATTAAGTGCAGGATACCATTCAGTTGGCTTCACGGTAACATCAGAAGCCCTCTTGTCTCTCAGAGGTCCCTGTTGTGTAAAACTCATCAAAGGTTTTCTCTCTCCTTCCCCTTTCATCAGAGGTTTTTACTGAGCTCAGCATGATGACCAGCCTGTGAATCTGAGGGAGCTGGTCTACTACACCAGGCAGGGCTTGCACTGGCTGAGGATGAAGATCAATGCCCCTTACTGCATCTTGAACTGGTACCTGAAACTTTTGGAAAGTAATAAACAGTCTCACTCATTGAAGTGTTGGATACAAAGCACCTGCAAGAGAAAACAATAGGGAAGTGATCTGTGTTTTCAGGGCAGCATTTTGCTGGCATGAAAGAGAAGAGATGGAAGAAAGCCTCAGTATTGGTGGTACCTGCCTTTAAAATGACAAAGTGCCATGGATTGCCCAATGTCTCAATGTACTGATGGTCTGTAAATATTTCTATTATCAACCACATACAGCACAACCACCACAAGTCAAGAAGTGCTGAGGAACAGCACGTCTGCTTCTAGAGGTTATTTATGCAACATCCCACAGTAAAAAACAATTATGTTCCTAGAAGACATCAGAGGAGTGTTTTTGCCAGGACACATGCCATCTTCGTTGTCTTGGTTCCTCACTGGGCAAGCAGCAACCTCAGCAGCACCCAACAGTTTTCTGTTACAACGACACAGAAATATAGAGTGGTGGGGGTTGGAAGGGACCTCTGGAGATCTGTTCTGCCCCACTAAGAGAGCAGGTTGCACAGGATGATGTCCAGGCAGGCTCTGAACAACTCCAGAGATGGAGACTCCAACACCTCTCTGTGCAGCCTGCTCCAGTGCTCCACACCAGTACAGTGCTCTGCCTTGCCAAGCTCTTAATCTTGCTTTTGTCAGTCAGTTGCTGTCCTCAGTGCTGGGGAAAACCATTGCCTTAAGTGCTGCGAGGTCACTGCTGAAGTCACCTCTTCTTTGGGCCTCCTCCTACAGATTCACACACATACATGCCCCAGGTGTGTCACCTAGGGTCTTGCTCAGCTTGAGACATGTGAGCCCAGCACAACTGCAGTGACAAAGTCATCAGAGGGACCTGGCCACAGCACTGTCTCTCTTCTGTGATGAAGGGGTGTCACCCACACTGAAGACTCCTTGTCTGACTGCTGTTTGTAATGTCAGTGGTTTGGGGTGGACAGCAGTCCAGGATCACTGTGATGGCTTGGACATTGGTCTGAGGTTGAAGAGCTCACTCAGAGTGGAGTTGCTTCTCTGTCAGGAGGGGCTAAAGACAAACTTTGCACTTAGATATTTCCCTGTCACTGTTGCTGCTCTTGGTGAGTATCTCGGAGCAGGATTTAGTACCAAATCAGGGCATCCTTCACATGGGAGTTATCCCAGGTGCTGTCTCGCCCAAACTACAGGATGAGCACTCAGTAATCTGCCAAGGGAACACAAATGGAGCAATCATCTGTTTGCAAGCCTTTGTTCCTTGTCAGCAACTGCACTTTTTAAATGAGATGTCTGCAGGTAACAGTGACAGCAAAAGCAGCACCCTGCATCTTTGTGTGCTCTGTGAGGTGACATCCTCTCTACCCAAAGATCCTGCCAACCAGATATCTAACAGCATGCCTTAGCAATCTGGTCCCTTCTGGCATCCCTTTCCCTATCTCAGGCAGAGCAGTGGCAACGGCACAGAGAAGAATGACATCTCAGAATAATTGCTAGTGGACAGGATCAGGTCCCTCTGCCAGGGAGCTTCAGGATGGGGACACAGCCCCATATGCCTGCAGTGAAAACACCTGCTCGTGGCTGTGAGGCTCAGGGAAAGGGATGGTGCAGATCTATCAGCCAAAGGTCTGCATTTCCAAACTCAATTTTCCAGGAATGACCTCTGCCCCGGGGCAGCCTGGAGTGCCCTCAGTGCTGGGAAGCTGAGCTGGCAGGAGCTGCTGCAGCTCTGCCCTAGTAGCCAGCACCAGGGAACTCTTCTCTGGCCTCCCCTGATAGCACAGTGCTGCTGAGATCCTGAATTCAGGACCTTCAGACGACTGTCTTTGGGGCTTCACTTTCTTAAAAGCCTCAATGCATGGCAGGCAGAAGTTGTCCTAACTGGGGGAAGGAAGGGACATGTCTCCCAGGGGCTATTAGAGGGCTGTGCTTACCAAAACCACTGTGGAAGCACCAGACCCAAGGTACCAAGCAGGAAACTGTTTTATTTCAGACTGTGGAAACAATTGTTTCAAAAATAGTGTATTCCAACCCTGAGCCAGGTCACAGGCCTGCAGACACAGAGTCATAGATCAACTAGGTTGGAAAAGACTTCCAAGATCATCCAGTCCAACCTATCAGCCAGCCAATCAACTAGATTACATGCAAGAAAGGTGCTCTTCAGTTTCATTTGGGCCTCTCCAGGCACCTTTAAACAAACAAACACCTTGAGTACTGTGTCCAGNCCAGGGGAAATTTAGGCTTGAGGTGAGGAGAAAGTTCTTCACTGAGAGAGTCATTGGCTACTGGAATGGGCTGCCCAGGGAGGTGGTGGAGTCGCCATCCCTGGAGCTGTTGAAGGCAGGATTGGACGTGGCACTTGGTGCCATGGTCTAGCCTTGAGCTCTGTGGTAACGGGTTGGACTTGATGATCTATGAGGTCTCTTCCAACCTTGGTGATACTGTGATACTGTGAAATGAACAAACAAGAAAACAACCACAAACACAACACAAAACCTTAGAGTGAAGGAAACAGCATTTGCCTTTAGGAAACCAAACCATTAACCCAAGGAATACCAGAGGTGATGGCAGAACCCCAGGAGAGAAAGCAGCTTTGGTGGCAAAGCAGCACCATTTCTATGCAATATTTATTTAGCAGAAACAATTCATGTAGTGAAGGTATCAAATGTTCCATTTTCAAGGTACCATTTACTTAACAGTTAAAATCCTCCTTCCATGGAGTTCAAGATCTGTTCTACACCCGACAGTCAAAGCCTGACTATAATGTCCTTGCTTGGGGTTTTATCCCCTCCTTCTTGGTTCCTATTCTCAGCCTGTCCACCTTGAACTTCCTGTGGTGGGTGGTGGTGTCTCTCCTGCCAAAGAACTTTTGTTTGTGTCCTGTATGTGACAGACTTTTTGGAGGGGAATAAAATTTTCCTGTGGGGAAATAAGCATTAAATAAAGTGGCCTGCTTGCTGTGAGCTGCTGCAAGAGTCTTCATGTCCCGAGCTTCTTGTGGAGAAGTTGAACTGTGTCCTCTCTCTCTGGAGGACCTCAGTGTTTCCCTCCTGAATGAGGCTGAAGGATGAATTTCTGTCCCAGGAGTTCCTGTTTCCATTGATGTGGATCACCCCTTGCCCTTACCTTTTGGAGCAAGAATGGGCCCCACTGGAGACGCTCAGAGTGGAAGGAGGGTCATGACTCAAGACATCTCGTCCTACCCTCCCAAAAGGAATTCAAGGAAGCCTGTGCCAGGGTCAGCTGCTAGTGGCCAGCAGGGCCTGGATCTGAGCGTTCACAGAAAGGCAAAACCCACAACTTGGGTGGTGTCGTGCAGTGGAAGAAATCAAAGGAGGAGAGGAGACAAGCTGTGGCTGAAGTGACTGCTCCCTGTTTGTCACTACACTCTTAGAGGGCTAAGTGCTGGGAGGGGGATCTGCTCAGGGCTGGTTCACAGACATGTTTCTTAAGTCCTGCCAGAAAGATTTCCCTCATATCACCCTGCAGGATTTCGTGCCCCCCAGCAGTGACGCCACTCATTGGCTGTGCAAGGAGACCTCTTCTGCTCTGTACATCAGGCACTGGGGATGCTCCCTGGAGGAGGCAGTTTTGCATCTCTCCCTGCGCCGCTGTGACAGAATTCACGTGGACAATTCAGGCCGAATCTGCACCAGGAATTGCACCTGAGATGGCTGCTGATAACAGGGTTGGTTTGCTAAAGCAGTGTGTGGGCTGTAGAGGACACTGAGAACTGTTCTCAATACACACTAGAGGTGTTGCTGTTACAAGTGTCCTGTAGGGAAATGGACACTTTTGGGGGCATCAATGCACTTTTTCACTCCACGCTTAAAATTTCAGCACCAAAACTGGATCAAAGGAAAAAACATCCTGTTAGTCAAAACCATGAAACACTGATGGGCCTCTTGGACACCCAGGCACATTCGTGTTCAGCTAGCTGTCAACCAGCACCCCAGGTCTGCCCCAGGCTGGGAGCATTCATGGCATTGTTGTGACCCAAGTGCAAGACCTGGCACGTGGCTTAGTTATACCTCATACAATTGATGTCAACCTATCAGTCCTGCCTGGCCTCTTCTTCATCCTGGTTAGGTGGCCTGTAACAGACTCCTACCAGAGTATCTGCCTTGTTGGCCTTCCCTCTCATCCCATAAGCCTTCCACTTACCACCACAATCATTGAGCTCTGTACAATCCAAATATACCCTACTGACCCCCACTTTCTCTCCGTCCTTGCCTGCTCGTCTGAAGAGCTTAGAGCCCTCCACTCAAGCTCTCTAGTTGTGAGAGCCATCCCACCACATTTCTGGTGACTTAAGTCAGAGCTGTTCTGCTGCACAATGGCTTCCAGCTCCTCCTGTTTGTTGCTTGTGCTATGTGCAGAGTGAAATAATCTGCAATCACAGACTGATCGGGGTTGGAATGGACCCTAAAGATCAGTTAGATCCAACGCCCTACCATGGGCTGAGACAACCCCTACTAGATCAGCTTGCTCAAGGCCCCACCCAACCTGGCTTTTAACACTTTCAGGCTTGGAGCCTCCACAACTTCTCCAGGCAACCTGTTCAAGTGCCTCACCACCCTCACAGGGAAGAGTTTCTTCCTTATTACCCAACTTCAATCCAGCTCCTTCCAGTTTGAAGCCATTACTCCTTGTCCTGTTACTCCATGCCAGGCAGTCTGTATGTCTTGACTGCTAAAATGAGGATGAGTTAGAAGCAGACTATTTGTAGGTCCCAGCAAACCTTCAGCCACACAAAGGGTGACATCCTGCTGGGACCCAGGAGTTTGAAAGCTGAAGACTCCACATCACTGCGAACCAAGTGCAAATCTACACTTTGCACTCTGGCACAAGCAGCTTTAGGCCAATGGGAAACTATTCCCATGGGACAGCTTTCTTGAGCGTGCTGCTGAAACCCTAAGGTAAGGCAGAGTGTGCCTTTCATCAGCCCTTTCGGTGATCTGCAGAGCCCATGAGCAGCAGGGCAGACTGACACCAATAGGCCCTACATTAGCACAAGAATAATCTGAAAACCCTTCAGAAGTTGCTAAATTCTCTTGGCTCTAATGAAACCAACGCAGGATTAAAAAAAAAAAAAAAAAANAAAAAAAAAAAAAAAAAAAGAGATGAAGAAGAAAAAAGAAAAAGGGAAGAAGAAGCCAGAGATTGATTCTTACCTCATATCATTAAAAAATAAATTGCTGTAGCACTATAACATAAAGTAAGAATCAATCTTATTTTTTAACACCAGAAATAACCTAATGAAATACAAGATTGATTCTGAATATGGGCTTCTCGGTGGAGCCCCTGTGGGAATTGATTACAAAATTGAATGTCTCAGAGCTGATAAGATGAATTTGGAATAAATCTTACTTTTAACTACTCCGTTTTTATGCTCATAAAAAAAAAAAAAAAAAAAGGAGAAAAAGAAAAAAGAAAAAAAAAAAAAAAGAAAGAAAGATTGATTCCAATCAAAACTTCTTCTAAAAAGTGAGACAGTTTCGATTTGTTGAGGCAGTTTTTCAACAGAACAGCACTGAACTTCAGAGCCAATCTCACCCCTAGTTATGCATTCCCCAGGGAGGAAAAATACGAGGCACAATATTTCTGATTTACAGCTTGAAATGAGACAGTAATGATCATAACAATCAGGACAAGAAGAAGGAGAGAGCCTCAAGTGGATGGCAGCTCTCTCAACCGATGATGCCAAGGAAGACAGTGATTTGGAAAGCAAAAGTGGAGAAAAGAAGCTGCCCCTCTGCCATGCCACAGGGGATGGCTGAGGACAGCTCTCACTCTGCAGACTAAAGAGTCTGTCGTGGGTCTGGTTGTGCTGCAAAAAATAACACCTGCTGGGAGTCCTTCCAGCTTCCTGGGGCTGTACCTCAAGTCCTACCAGCAGGCACTGGCATGAGCTGCTTAGGGAGGTGGTTGACTCACCCACCTTGGATGTGTTTAAGGGTCATTTGAATGTGGTGCTTAGGGATATGGTTTAAGGTGAATCTTGTAGAGTTATAGATTGGACTTGGTGATCCTGAGGGTCTTTTCCAATCTGGATGTTTCTGTGTGATTCTCTTCACATCAGCAGCAGGCCCTTGGAACTTCCAGGACTCATGGGTAGGAAATTGCTTTGAGCTTCCAGCCTAAGCTCTGTTATAGCCAGTTTAATCACACCATAGCATGCCCTGAGCTTGTCAAGCTTTGCTTCCAGACTGGCTGTGATAATTTCCATTCTCTCATTTGTAATTACTCTTCAGGCCTTTGCTCCCATGGGCAGCAGTGCTGGTCTTATCAAAAAATGATGCAAAGTGCTTATTCGGTCTTACGGCCCATTCTGTGCTTTCTTTAATCTCTCTCTCCCCATCAGTGCTTTGCAGAAGGCAGCTCCAGGACTCTTTTTGGTTGAGTAGTTTCTTCTCATCTCCAGTATATATTTACTCGTGGCCCATTTATGCATGTTTGTTCTAGTGCCAGTATTTTATTTCAGCTTCAGTCACCCTTCCTTCCATCTGGGCATCTCTGTAAGATGGTGGTTTTCTTCCATCTCTTTGACCAAATGCTTCTACACCAGAGAGATATCTCAAGGGATGATAGGCTTTTTTTTAATTTTCCAGAGGACAGAAATGCTATCCTGATATCCAACTTATGTCTACTTCTGCAGCCACTAAAGGTAATTAGAAGACTGACACCTTCTTTCTCTCTTTCTCTTTTTCTCTTTTCCTCTATTTGTCTTTTTCTCTCTCTTTCTCTCTCTTTCTCTTTTCCTCTTTCTTTCTTTCTGTCCTTCCTTCTTTCTTTCCTTCCTTACTTTTTTCCTTCTATCCTTCTTTCCCTCTTTCTTTGTTTCTCTCCTTCTCTGCTTCTTTCCTTCTTTTCCTCTTTCTCTCTTTCTCTTTCTTTCCCACTTCCTTCCTTCCTTCCTTCCTTCCTTCCTTCCTTCCTTCCTTCCTTCCNCTTTCTTTCCTTCTTTCTTTCTTTTCTTTCTCTGTCCTTCCTTCTGAATTCTTTCTTTCTGAATTCCTTCCTTCCAAAATCCTTTCTTCCTTTCTTCCTTCACAAGAATTCCAAATTCCTTTCTTCCTTGAGAGTTCCCCCCTTCCATCTTAATTCCTTCCTTCTGAATTCTTTCCAAATTCCTTCCTTCCAATTCCTTCCTAATTTCACCCAGAAAACATATTTAAAAGGAACACCTTACAGAGGACCTTCTGCTCTGAAAAAAAAAAACAATTGTATTCCACAGAAGACATTTTGTGTGCACTGGGACTGCTCACAGAAGCAGTCTGTGCCTGTCTTTCCCACAATTGCACAGCTGGGACCGCTTGGACATGGCCCTGTCCAAGACAACTCCCTCCCTCCCTTGCCTCAATCTCACACATTCCCAGCAAAGGGCTACAGCCTCTCCCTCCTCCAGGACCCACAGACTAGGCCCAGCTGTGTGGGGGGTTCTGAGATGAGACATGCTGCCTTTGACACATGTGGTCCTGGGGAAGCAGCGCTGCAGACACGAGGCCCCAGCTGTGCCGAGCGTGGCGACTCCTGCCCCGTCACACGTCCAGGCACGCCAGATGTGCTACGCACATCACAGAGTGCTGTGACGCACGGAGAAGACAAGGGAGCTACAGCCACCCGTTTGATGCTCACCTTGACCTGGGGAGAGCTTTCAGCATGCCACCACAGTCCACAAAGGCCCTCGAGCTGTGGCAGCAGTGGAAAGGAGGATTTGTCACCCTTGGTTTGTCCTGGAAACCCATCTGTGATTTCAAAGGGGATGAAGGCTGAACTCTGAAATGAAGATCCTCTTGGTTCCTGCAGCCAGGGAGGCTGCTAGTTGGTCTGGGTGAAGAGGAATTTCATTCTCTTATCCCAGAAAAATCTGGTCTGCATTAAAAATAACAAAAACTCCCTCAAACCCGCGCCATTTAAATAATGTTAAAGATCTGACTGGAAGCATCGAAAGCAAATTCCAAGCTCTAACGAAGAAGGATTGTCTGGTGTGGTAATAACAATAAACTCAGCATACACATGTGTGTGTGTGTGTATACACAGGAAGAGAATTCCATCCGAGGAGCTGAGAGCCCTGTAATTAGCCTGATCTCATGGCCACACTAAGAAAAGCAGCAGGTAAGTGGTTTTGACCTGCTTTTTTCAGCTTAGTAAAGGCATGCACAGAGAATAGAGGTGTCCCAGAGGAGAAGGGGAAAGGCAGGTTGCTTCCCACTCCTTCCATTCCCCAGGTGCAGCCATGGGCTGACTGGGCAAGGACTCTTGTTTTCAGTGGAATCTTCTCCTGCCTTCCTCTTGATGTCATTCAAATATCTCTATGCTGATGGGAGAGGCAGGAAGGAATAAAAGAATGATGCTGACGAAGCACAAGTCATAAGAGCATGAAAAATTTATTACATGCCCAGATATCATGTTGAAGGGTGTCAGATGGGCACCAACTTGTCCAGGGATACTGGATGGTGCCCTTTCTCTGGGGCACTTGTGTGCAGTAGCTGAAGGTCAGCTACATGAGTTCAGAACCTGGATTGTACCACACTGCATCTAGAGGTCTTCACACAAAAAGCCCATCTTGGACCTTCTGGCAGATACATGGTCATCTCACAGCCATGTCACTCACTCTCCTTCACTTTTCTGAACTGAGCCCACTTTACAGTCACTTGAGGTCACCACTTCCTATGGCATCATCCTGGAGAAATATGATTCATGGCCTGGATGAGTGTATGCTCCACAGGGTAAAAAACTGGATGAATAGCTGAGCCTGAATTGTGGTGGTGAAAGGAATTAAATCCAGTTGGTGGCTGGTCACAAGTGGTGCTCCTTAGCACTCAGCTTTGTTGAATATCTGGACAAGGAGACTGACTACACCTTCAGTAAGTTTCCCAACAACACCAAATTGGGCTGGTGTGATGGTTTGGGTGTTACCCACCACCCCACACTTTGGAAATCACCCAGACTGGACTCAGCCAGCTCTGGAAATTGAATGAAGCTTATATTTACAGCTTAGCACAATATACAAGCAGATAGTTACAGTATATACAGATATATACAGAAATATACAAGGTAAAAAGGTAATACAGAAACAAAACTCCCCTCCCAGAAACCTGAGTTCCCAGGAGGGGCTCTCAACCACCCCCTCACCTTCCCCCTACCCTTCTCAACCTTACCCCAGTCCCAAGGAAGAATGGGGGTTCAGCCAGGGGGGATGGGAAGCAAAGTGGATAAATCAAAGAAACAGAGGATGAGGTTAGAGAGAGATGCAGCTCAGAGCTCGCCAGCAGCAGAAGTGCCTTATCTATGTTCTGATTTTTGTTTATATACATCTCAGCAAGCCTATGAGCAAAGTAGACATCACCATTGTTTTTCTTTTTCACAGCCTGTAATCTAGTTCTTCTCACCAAAACATTCTATCTAGCTTCAAACTAGCACAGCTGGAGTGTTTTACTTGAGGCTATGGAGTCTCGACAGAGGAATCTCAACAGGCTGGATCAGTGTTTTAATGCCAATGGTATGAAGTTCAACAATACCAACAGACAGGTACTGTACTTGGGCCACAATGACAAGGCTTGGGACAGTGGTTGGAAAGCTCCCAGTAAGAAAGGACCTGAGGTTGCTGGTCAACAGCCTGATGAAAATGATCCAGTATTGTGCTCAGATGACTAAGAAGGCCGACAGTATCCTGGCCTATATCAGCAATAGTGTGGCCAGTTGGACTAGCAAAGTGGCCATTCCCCTGTACTCATCATTAGTGATGCCACACCTGGAATACTGTGTTCAGCTGGGGGCCTTTCACTATAAAAAACACATGGAGTTGCTGGAGCATTTACAGAGCAGGGTAGCAGAGTTGGTGGAAGGATCTAGAGCACAAGTCTTAAAAGGAGCAGCTGAAGGAGCTGGGATTGTTTAGTCTGGAGAAGACGAGGCTGAGGGAAGGTTTTACTAGTCTCTACAACTACCTGAAAGGAGGTTGTAGTGAGGTGAGTGTTTGCCTATTCTGCCAAGAAACGAGACAGAACAAGAGGGCATATCCTCAGGTTGCACCAGGGGGAGTTTGGTTTGGATGTTAGGTAAAATTTCTTCACTGAAAGGGTTGTAAGTCCCTGAAACAGGCTGCCTAGTGGTAGTCACCATCCCTGGAGGTGTATAAAAGATATGCAGATGTGTCACTTAGGCACATGGTTTAGCAGTGGACTTGACAGTAGCAAGTTTTATGGTTGGACTTGATAATCTTAAAGGTCTTTTCTAGCCTAAATAATTCTACAGGTTTGTCATCTCCAGTGTGCAAATCTGAACAGACAACTAAACAAGCATAGAGATATATACTTGCAGTTGCCTCAATTTGCTCCCGAGGCCCCCACGGCCCTGTTAATCACCTGGGCTTGCTTACACTGTGTAATTTGCATGGTAATTATATTTAACAAGTACAGTAATAAGGGAAATAGAAAGTGTAATGTTGTTATCAAGGCATAATTATTCCTGAATAATTCGGTGATTACAGTTTGCTGTGGTCGGAATTAATTGTAACTAGTTCTCTTTGGCGTGTCGTGCTCTCTCACCCTTGCAGCATCAACCCTAGGGTGCTGCCAGCTTCTGTCTCCCAGACCTCTCCAGCTACCATGTGATGGTTTGGGTGTCCCCCGCCCCCCCACACTTTAGAAATCACCCAGACTAGACTCAGTCGGCTCTGGAAATTTGAATGAAGCTTATATTTACAGCTGGCACAATTTACAAGCAGATATGTACAGTACATACAGTTATAGACAGAAATATACAAGGTAAAAGGGTAATACAAACACAATTCCCCTGCCAGAAACGTGAGTCCCCAGGAGGGGCTCTCAACCACCCCTCACCTTCCCCCTACCCCTCTCAACCTTACCCCAGTCCCAAGGAAGAATGGAGTTTCGTCCAAGAGGGTTAAAAAGCAAGGTGAAGCAGCCAAGCAAAAGGAAGGTGAGGTTAGAAAGCAAGATGGAGTCCAGCCAGCAGCCTCAGCTTCTCCCCAGCAGGCAAAGCTCCCCAGCGAAGAGAAGCAAGTGCAGTAATCTTTGTTTTGCCTTTCTTCTTTACATATCCCAGCAAGACTGTGAGGGAAGTAGACCTCACCATTGTTTTCATTTTACAGCCTATCATCTAGTTCTTCTCACCAAAACATGCTAGCTAGGCTCAAACTAGCACATACCAAAAGGGTTTAGACACCCGTCTGGCCATCATCACTGTCCATGCATTTCTTCCACTGCCAGGTCCAGGGAGAGGGCATGAGGGAGGGCAGAGCTGTGGTGCAGAGCAAAATCTCTGTCCTTCTACTGCAAGGAGAAGATAGATACCAAACCAGAATTTTAAAAAAGCCCCTTCTCCCCCCTCATCCATACCTCAGCACAGACTGACGGGAAATTGGAGAGCTCTGTTCTCAAATTTCTGGATCCAAACCCTGTGAAACAAGGGAAATCATAGTATCATCAGGGTTGGAAGAGACCTCATAGATCATCAAGTCCAACCCTTCACCACAGAGCTCAAGGCTAGACCATGGCACCAAGTGCCACGTCCAACCTTGCCTTGAACAGCCCCTGGGACGGTGACTCCACCACCTCCCTGGGCAGCCCATTCCAGTAGCCAATGACTCTCTCAGTGAAGAACTTTCTCCTCACCTCGAGCCTAAACTTCCCCCGGCGCAGCCTGAGGCTGTGTCCTCTTGTTCTGGTGCTGGCCACCTGAGAGAAGAGAGCAACCTCCTGCTGGCTACAACCACCCCTCAGGTAGTTGTAGACAGCAATAAGGTCTCCCCTCAGCCTCCTCTTCTCCAGGCTAAACAATCCCAGCTCCCTCAGCCTCTCCTCGTAGGGCTGTGCTCGAGGCCTCTCACCAGCCATGCTTGTATAGGGTTAATACTCCAGGGGGAGTAACCCTGAACCTGACCCTAGGTGGTCTTGACCCCTCCCCAGGGATGGGTCTGAACACCACCAGGTGATGGTTGCCCACTCCCCCTTCCTGTCTCATAAAAGCAGGGGGACTTCCTGTTTCTCTGGGTACCTCTCTGCATTCTCTGCACTCCCTGCCTACCAGCATCACTACCTGTTCCTGGTTTCTCCTTGTTTTACCACGTGGCCATCACCACCACAGTCGGGTTGTATTTATACATTTTGTATTTGTTTTCCCTTCCCTGTACCTTTGTAACTTCCCTACCTCAGATACCTTTTGAAGTTATTGCTAAACTTTCTTTTTAACTTCCAAATCAAGTGAGATTCATTTCTTTGGGTGTACTTACTTCTCCCTCTCTCTCTCCATCTAATCCCTTTCTTTTGGGAAAGAAGGGGGAAGAGGGAAGGGCACTTTATAAAATTGTTATTGGTTCTATCAAATTTATCTGAGTCTCTGGAAATTTAAATTAGAACCGAGACAATGCTGACCCTGTCCTCCTCCAAGTCATGAAGAAACCAGTGAGTCACCTGTCCTAGCAGATAAGGATAGCCAAAGCCTGATGATGAGAATCCTTCCAGACTGCAGACTATAGTTTCTGGCTCTCTCTTCTGCCAGAGCCCAGACTGAGCTGTGGCCAAAGGAACGGGGACAGCAAAAAAAACCCAAGAGCAGACTGGCCATTGTTCAACTATTATTTTGCTGCTGTGCAGCACCACTCCCACCCCAGCCATGGACTGCAGTGATCGAGATGCCTGTTCGCCTCATGGTGAAGTGAGTGTTCTAGGTATCAGCTAAGAAGCTGCTGCAAAGTAGGTATCTGGATGGATACACCCAGTATGTGCTTGCTCAGAGTCAAACATCACTAAGTGAAAGAGAAGGGACTGTACAACTTCATCTGGATCTTCACAAGCTGAGGAAGTGCTCAGCTCTCTTTCTTAGAGACTCCCAGGGGGTTTAGGGGCACAGGCAAGAGGACAGACTGTTTTTCTCCTGCACAGGGCATTAAATCTTATTGTCCTGTGCTAGCTCATTGCTTACCTTCCCAGAAAAGACAAAAAAAAGCTCTTGGATCTGGGGTTTAACTTCTATGAATATGCAGAGACCTCACGTTCAGGTGTCTTAAGTCCAGCTCATCTTCCCAGCTAGAAACACTTGTAACTGCTTCGAGGAACCCTCAGAAATCTCTCAATCCTCTGAAACATAAAAAGGAGGAGGAAAAAAGGCAACTGCTCTGTGATGTATAGCTACTTTGCTACTCAAAAGGTCTCTGAAAACATCAGGCAAGGAATTCACTGGAGACAGCGTGCTTTGTAAATCAGTGTTCAAGTGCTTCATTGTGGTTGAATTGGAACATTCAAGAGGCTGGTAATGAAGGAAGGTGCAGCATAGGAATGCAGGAAGGGGTTTAAGGTGCTGCCTGGAAAGCAAAAAGTGAGAAGATCTGTAATCTTCCAAGGAGAAGGTGTGGGAGGAGTGAATTGGTTGTGGCAATTAACGAGGCAGGAATTATAAATTATGCAGTCATTTTTATTTCTGGAAAGCCCCACCCACAACTATATACAAATTAGTTAATTTGGGGGTCTAATTCGGCTGGGAAAACCTTCACAAGGATGCTTATGGGCAATTCATTCATTCAGCCTGGAGCCCTAGGGAAAGTTTGTTCTATTCACTCCAGTGGAGTAGAAATTTCAAGATAGTCCCTGGCTCCTTTGCAGCAGTGTTGGAAGTGCTCAGAGGTTGAGAGGCTTCCAAATATTCCCAAGCTGTAGCAGGGCACTGAGGAAGAGGCAGATGATCTCTGACCTGACCCTGGTTCCTCTTGGCACAGAGGTTTGAAGAGGTGCAAGTGGGATCTCTTGCAGATATGCAGAGAGCACGATGTCAGTGGCACTTCTTGACATGTCATGAGGCACTTAATGCCTTCTCCTGGGGATACTTTCCAGGTATTTCAAGCCAAAAACATCAGGGATAAGATGGTCTGAAGCACAAGGCAGAGCAGAACACATTGTCCAAGAGCAGTGAGGAAGAGCAGAGCAGAACACAGAGCAGAGCAGCACACACTGAGGCAGAGCGGTGAGGCAGTTCTGTGAAGCAGAGGCAGCAAGGAAGAAGCAGCAAAGCAGAGGCAGCACAGCTGTTTGCAACTTAGCTCCATTTATATTATTTGCCAGAGTGCAATGGCTGCTTTGGCCACAGAGATTCAGCAATCAAAATGGCATTTACAAAACTGACCCTATTAGGTGAAACCAGGACTTACCCATCCTTATTTGGGCAAGATACTAACAAGTACCTAAACACCTGTGAGTATCTGTTTATTACTATGGGAGAGGTCATAATGGCCCAAGCTTTTGGTTTTTCTCCTGCTCTTGCTTTGCCCATCATCAGAAGGGTGGGGCAAGCCAGGACATCTAATAAGCTTATTAGCCTTCCAGGACAAGAAAGTGAACTCAAAAGAGATTGTTGTCCATTGAACAGACCAAAGGTGGCGAAGCCTTACCCTGGAAAGTCATACAGGAAAAGGCAGGGGAGATTGCCTTTCTTTCTCATCCATCCAAAACATGGCTTGCAAACAGAGCTGAGAGTTTGCAGCCTGATCATGGACACTTCAGAACAGATCCAAATCAGATAGACTCTGATGGAAACAGATCTCATTGAAGCACTGAACACATACCTGTGTGTAAGCCTACAGTAGGCTTCACTCTACCCGTACTGGAACCCTCTAGACCCTGCCTAGGAGACCCTCCACAAGGGATGCTCCTGTGGTGTCCTATGCATTAGCAAAGGTCTGGATCCTGTTCATGCAGCCTCAAGTAATCAGGTGGTAGAGAAACCATGGAGTCCAGAGTCAGCAGATGCCCCTAGATGTGGCTTTCATGTGCAGCAGTGCACAGAAAGAATAAGTGCTTGGTTAATGTCAGCTCAGCCTCCAGCCTACACTACAATCAACACTATAGTGGCTTCAGCCAGCTGCTTCAGCAGAGGGGACATGTTTAAAAAGAGGGACAGGGGACATGCTGGGTAGGACCAAACACCCATTTCAAGGGCTCCAGAGTAAGGATTGTGCAGAGGATCCTTCCTAAAGAGGCAAAACCATGGCAAAAGAGTGAAGGCAAAAAGAGTAGGGAGACAGAGGGTGCTCTTAGATCCACCCCAAACTAGGCTGGAAGCAGGATGGAGATAAATCCAGCATTACTAGAGATGAGGCTGTGGGTTCCATGACAGTGTTGGGGGTAAAATCAACATCCCAGCTAAAATGCATCTACCTCAATGCACAACAAACAGGAGGATCTGGAAGGCACCATGCAGCAGGATAGCTGTGATTCAGTTGCCATCACAGGAATGTGGTGAGATGACTCTCGTGGCTGGAGTGCTGCAAAGGATGGCTTCGTATTTTTAAGAAAGGAAAGGTGGTGGAGCTGCACCGTGTGTATGACAGCAACAGGAATGCACTGAGCTCTGCCTAAGTGGGGGGACAAGAATGAGATGAAAGGTTGCCATTAAGCATTAAGGGACAAGCTAATATGAGTGACATTGCAGTGGGTGTTCACTGTAGGTCAACTGATCAGGAAGAGAAAAATTGATGAGGCCTTCTACAGACAGCTTATAGTAGCCTGATGATTGCATGCTGTCATTAGGACTTCAACCACCCTGACAGCTGATGGAAACAGCACAGTGAGGTGCAAACAGTCCAGGAGATTCCTGCAGTGCATTGATGATAACTTTTTAGCACAGGTGTGGAAAGACCCTATGAGGACAAGTGTGCTGCTGGACCTTACGCTGATGAACAAAGAAGGTCTGATTGAAAATGTGAAGGTTGGAGGCATCCTTGGTTGAAGTGGCCATGAGATAGCCAAGTTCAGGACCATGTAAGGAAGTAGCAGAGTAGTAAGTAGGATTCCAACCCAGGACTTCAGGAGAGCCAACTGACCTTTTTCAGAGACCTACTTGAAGGAATTGCATAGCCCAGGGTGGGCAAAGGGCTATTTAATATACAAAGCTCAACATCTTTGCATCCCCATGGATAAGAAATCAAGAAGGAGAGGTAAGACACATGCATGGATAAGCAAGGAGCTTCTAGAAAAACTCAGATGGAAGAAAGAAGTTCACAATATACAGAAAAAGGGACTGGCCACTGGGGAGAAATAGAGGAACATTGCCAGAGCACGTAGGGATGCTGCAGGGAAATCTATCTAAGTCCTTCTTGGCAAAGGATGTAAAAAATAACAAGGACTTCTTCAAGCACACTAGTGGGAAAATGAGCACCAGGCAAAACGTGGGCCCACTGTTGAATGAGATGAGAGACCTGGTGATAGATACAGAGAAGGAGGAGCTACTGAATGCCCTCTTTGCTTCGGTATTTTCTGCTAAGGCCAGCCCTCAGACCCTGAAAGCAAGAAAGTCTGGAAGAGGAAAGACTCTTCCTTAGTTTAGGAGGACTGGGTTACAGATCACCTATGGATCACCAGACAAGCTGGACACCCACAAATCCACAAGCCCCAATAGGATAACAGAATCAGAGAATCACATGTGATGGTTTGGGTGTCCCCTGCCCCCCACACTTGGAGAAATCACCCAGACTAGACTCAGCCGGCTCTGGAAATTTGAATGAAGCTTATATTTACAGCTGGCACAATGTACAAGCAGATAGTTACAGTATATACAGATATAGACAGAAATAGACAAGGTAAAAAGNCCCAGCACAAAGTGCAAGAGCGAAGTGCAGAGTAAAAGTGACTTTATCCAATGTTTTGCTTTTCTTCTTTACACATCTCAGCAAGACTGTGAGCGAAGCAGACACCATTGTTTTCATTTCTCAGCCTATGATCTAATTCTTCTCACCAAAACATCCCAGCTAGGCTCAAACTAGCACACAGAACATCAAAGTTTGGAAGAGACCTCCAGAGATCATTGAGTCCAACCTCCCTGACAAGGCAGGATGCCCTAGGGTAGTTCACACAGAAATGCATCCAGGCAGGTTTTGAAAGTCTCCAGAGAAGGAGACTCCACAACCTCTCTGGGCAGACTGTTCCAGTGCTCTGTCACCATCACTGTAAAGAAGTTTATCCTCATATTGAGGTGAAACCTTCTGTGTTCGAATCTGTAACTGTTGTTTCTTGTCTTATTGCTGAACACCCCCAAAAAGAGATTGGTCCTATCCACTTGATACCCACCCCTCAGATGTTTGTAGACATTGGTAAGATCCCCTCTCAGCTTTCTCTTCTCAGGACTAAAGGGATGCACCTGTAAGTGCTGAAGGAGCTAGATAAGGTTATTGCTAAGCCATCCTCCATCTGTGAAAGGTCATGGAGAACAGGATAGGTGCCTGAGGACTAGAAGAATAGAATAGAATAGAATCAATCAGGTTGGAAGAGACCTCCAAGATCATCCAGTCCTTTCCAAGAAAGCCAGTGTCACTCCAGTCTTCAAAAGGGGCAAAAAAAGTGGACCCAGGAAACTACAGGCCAATCATCCTCACCTCCATCCCTGGAAAGGAGGTCATTCTGGAGGTCATTCTGGAGGTCATTCTGGAGGTCATTCTAAGCATGTGGAAGAAAATTACTGGGAATAGTCATCACAGATTTGCCAAGGGGAAATCATGTTTGACCAAACTGATAGCCTTCTATGAGGATATGATCAGCTGGGTAGAGGAGGGTAGAGCAGTGGATGTTGTCTAGCTTGACTTTGGCAGGGCTTTGGACACTGTCTCTCACAACATCCTCACAAGCAAGTTCGTGAAGTGTGGGTTAGATGAGTGGATAGTGAGGTGGATTGAGAAGTGTCTGAATGACAGAGCACAGAGGACTATGATCAATAGCCTAGCTGGAAGCCTGTAGCTAGTGGTGTTCCCCAGAGGTCAGTACTAGGCCCAGTCCTGGTCTTCATCAATGACCTGGGTGAAGGAACTGTGAGCAGACTTGCTGATGATACAAAACTGGGAGGAGTGGCTGACACAGAAAACTGCCCTGCTATTCAATGACACCTAGACTGTCTGGAGAGTTGGGTGGAGAGGAACTTCTTGATGTTCAACAAGACCAACTATACAGTACTGCAGCTATGGAGGAATAATCCCTGCAACAGTACAGGGTAGGGGTTGACCTGCTGGAAATCAGCTCTGCTCCAAAGGACTTGGGAGTGTTGGCAGACAATAAATGCACCATGAGCCAGCAGTCTGCCCTTGTGGCCATGGAGGCCAATGGTACTCTGAGGTGCATTAAGAAAAGTGTGGCTACAGGTCAAGGGAAATTCTCCTGCCTTATACTCTGCTCTAGTGAGGCCACACCTGGAGTATTGTGTCCAGTCCTGGGATCTCCAGTTCAAGAGGGACAAGGAAACACTGAAGAGAGTCCAGTGGAGAGCCATGAGGATGATTAGTGGACCAGAGCATCTGTCTTATGAGGAGAGGTTGAGGACCTGGAGGTATTTAGTCTGGAAAAGAGGAGACTGAAAGGGAATCTTATCAATTTGTATAAGTATCTAAAGGGTAGAGGTCATGAATATGGTACTGGGCTCTTTTCAGTGGTGGCCAGTGACAGGACCAGGGGCAATGAGTCCAAACTAAAAGACAGGAGGTTTCACTTGAACTGGAATTGGCTGCCCAAAGAGATGTGGAGTGTCTTTCTCTGGAGACATTCAAAACCCAACCGGACACAATATGATGTGGGTATACCTGCATTAGCAGGGGGACGTTTGAGTAGATGATTTCCAGAAGTCCCTTCCAGCTCCTACCATTCTGTGATTCTATGATTCCTTCAGTGTGCCTGAAACCTTCTAAGACAAAGGGAAAATAAAATACTAAATAATAAATTCTCCAAACACTTTCATCATGCCACTTAGATAGAAGTCGCCCTGAGCCCCCAGGTTGTTTCTCTGCATTTAGTTACACACCCTGAGGAGCATTTTTTTCCTGTGAATTTCTATGTTGTCTCCTTACACCTGTGCAAACTTCTTGGATCCACACCATCATACAGCAATTTGTTCTACAGGTCTATCACACCTTGCACAGGCACACCACCTTCTTTGCCTTGCTTTTAACACCTGCTAGAAATCTGTTGTCTCTTGCTTCTCAAGTTGCTTCCTGCCATTTTCACATGCCTTTTACCATATATCTTGGTTCACTGCACTTCTGGACCATAGTTAAGCAAAGCTACTTGTGCATTTGTCAGGAGGAGACTGCTCCAAACGTATAATCATCCTTTGTGAGTTTTCTTATTATCTCCAGGCATTGAGATATGAAGCCATGGCTGCAGCTTCCTATGTCCTATTCATGAAACAGCCTTTGAGTGTTAAGGTTTCCACATCCACATCCCTCTTCTTGATCCATCTCTTGCAGAACACCCTCTGCTGCAGCAGAGAAGGGCGACGAGGCTGGTGAGAGGCCTCGAGCACAAGCCCTACGAGGAAGAGGCTGAGGGAGCTGGGATTGTTTAGCCTGGAGAAGAGGAGGCTCAGGGGTGACCTTATTGCTGTCTACAACTACCTGAAGGGTAGTTGTGGCCAGGGGGAGGTTGCTGTCTTCTCTCAGGTGGCCAGCGCCAGAACGAGAGGACACAGCCTCAGGCTGCACCGGGGGAAATTTAGGCTTGAGGTGAGGAGAAAGTTCTCCACTGAGAGAGTCATTGGACACTGGAATGGGCTGCCCAGGGAGGTGGTGGAGTCACCGTCCCTGGGGCTGTTCAAGGCAAGGTTGGACGTGGCACTTGGTGCCATGGTCTAGCCTTGAGCTCTGTGGTAAAGGGTTGGACTTGATGATCTGTGAGGTCTCTTCCAACCTTGGTGATACTGTGGTACTGTGATACTGTGATTTTATTTACAGGACCATTTTCAGATGGAGAGTTTACTGGTCAGGCTTGAGACAACTGAAACTATTCATTAATTCCTGCCAAGGATGGCAAATAGTTTAATCACAGGGGAAGAGAAAGAAAACAAGAAAAAAAAAATTCCCAATGATAATGAGTCACATTTGCAAGGCTCAAGTTTTCATTTCACAATGACACTTTGAAACCCATTTGCCTAAATGTATTCACTGCCTTTCTCAAACAACAAACAGAATAAAAAGCCCACAATGAGGAAATACAAAGTAGTACTTCTTTTAATGTAAAATGAATTAATGACTAATTAATGATAAAAAGCAGGTCTATCTTCCCTTTGGTGTGCTCAGAGAGAGATAATGGCTCACTATCTCCGATTTACTCATGGCTTGCCAGGAGCGCATAACAAAGGAGACTGGAGATGAACATGGATTTAATTCCCTGTCCTTGCTTGTGTCACCAGCACTGCAGATCGTCTTTGCTTTCACAAAACAGCCCCTGAAAAGCAAGGAGTGTGTGCAGGTCAGTGGCACATGGTGGAGAGGAGAGCACTCGACCAGCAGAGGCCATTGTCCTGGAGACCTGTATACCCCAAAATTCCTTTCCCTCTGTGGTTTGAATGGGAGAGGAAAAGGTGCAAAAAGACCTGTTTCCCCACCCCCACCCCGGCTCTGCAGACATACAGGGGGGGAGCAAGGGACCCTTCCAGCACGCGGGGTACCCCGTCAGTGCCCGCGCTGGAATCGGCTGGGGATAGGCAGTGGTCTTCGCTCCAGGCAGTGGTAACTCAGCTCTTTGTCTAGGAAGGGTATAAATATTGGGGGGACTTCCTGCCTTGGGGTTCCCACCTTAGAGTTCTCCCCTGCCTGGGTAGCTTCTGCAGAAGGAGCCCCTGGCGCTCCAAAGGACAGCTCCTGAGGGACAGAGCTGTCTCCACTTTGGACAGCTTCCACCTTAAGCACCCTTTATGCAGGCTTTATAGTACTTAACCATCCTCGGAGGCTTCTGAAAGAGAGCAAGGGGACAAGCAGAGGGGACAAGCAGAGGGGACAAGCAGAGGGAACAAGCATCTGGACCGCTCTTCCTTTCAGCCAGCCTGACTCACCTGTGAATAACTTTGGCTCAGCCTTATATTAATAAGGGGGCTGCTATATTTAACAGCTTAAGCCTTTTACAACTTCCAACTTCCAAAACAGTCAAATCTACCTATGGTATCCTTGTAGATCTTCTCCACCAACTGAACCTGCTAATCAAAACTACACTAATTTCTGCATACAGTTTCGGGGGTGGTTTTAGGGAAAATAAAATAACTCTGTTTTTATATATATGTTCCTGACTCGGCCACATTAATTCCCTGCCTCCACAACAGCCATGTTCAGACAAGCAGAGGCAGAAGGTGGGTTTGCCCTGCTAGAAGACCCTGGTACATGTGGCTGCCCCCAGAGTGCACAGTCTTCTAACTGAATGGTTTCCCACTGGGAACAACTACTCACTGAGGTGTCATTGGCCTGGCTGACTCACACACAGCCTAAGAGGTTGCATATTCACTCCACACCAGCAAGATCACCTCTAGAATCCATGCTGCATCAGCACCTCGCTCTTACCCCAGTGATGAGTTTCTGATGTGCCACAGGCCCATCCCATGACGGGTTTTCTTGCAGGAATTCACTCCAGATTTTACCCAGCTCCTTGGTAAGGACTGCTTTTCCCCCTCCTCCATCAGACCAGCCTGCCTCCCCCAGCAGCTATTGCTGGGAAGAAATTCAGTTTACCCCTTGGAAGAGTCCAGTGTTTCAAAACAGTCCTCATTCCAAAATGGAACAAAGCAAAGGCAAAGTTGTGTGGTTTTTTTTCCTGTGAACTGGAATTTAATAATTTTGAGTCACTCAGCTTGGCACAGTTGGATAAAATCAAAATGTTTTGTCCTGATTTTAATTACCCATTACTATTAAATTATTTTATATACATTACAGTGTACTATACACAAGCATTTTGATGTTTTGACCACTTCCTCCTTTCTTCTTTCTGTGAGAATGAAGTTCTCTCACAATCCACGCATTTTCACAAGCTGTTTTGCTTTCAACAGTTTGGCATTTTCAACAGAAAGAAGAAAAAAAGCCTGTCTGAAAACCAGCTGCCCTTGCAAATGCTGCAGGAGGAGCTTCATTCATTCAAAAGGCAATTTCCACTGGATCCCTTTTTTTTTTTTTTTTTTTTTTTTTTTTTTTTTTTTTGTTTTTAAAAAAAAAAAAATGCACCCTTGTTTTGANTTTTTTTTTTTTTTTTTTTTTTTTAGTTTTAGCTGTTAAGAAGTCAAAAATGCAGCCTTGCTTTGAAGCAGTACCATGGGACCCCACATTAATTGCTTCCCTATGACTTCAGATCAATTACAGAACTCTGTAAAGCAACGACACTGCTCTTCCGAGCCTCCCGTTCTGGAAGCTTGCCCACAGGTCGAGGCCAGTGTCGTTTTTCCCTCCACAGGTAATGCTGCAAAGGACAGGAGCCAGAGCATCCTTCCTGATTTCCAGAGCTTCAGGTTTGGAGGTGGTGGAATGGTTTTGGATGGTGATGCTCTGCCTCGCCCATTGTATTTCGCATGGCAGGGCAAGATTTGCCCTGAGCCTTACCCAGATTATCAGATACACCCCAACACCTACCCCCTAGCTCAGCATCCTCTGCCCATGGTCACACAAATAAGGTGACATTGCAGGCCATATCTAGCTTGAAACAAAAAGTATTTTTATTTTTTTTAGTTCTCACCCCTTAGGATTTGTCCTTGCAGCATTCACCTCATCAAGGGATGATATTCTTTTCTCGCTTCTCTCCCTCCACATAGCACTGACGGCAGAGGCTGAGAGCTCTTGCAACTCCACAAAATGTTTTTCATCTCAGTATTCTTCTTTTTTTTTTTTTTTTCATAAAGGAGGGGTTAAAATATTTCTCTTTCGACAACTGAGGAAAGGACATTAATTCCACAGGAGAACTCTGTTTTGCTTTAAAATCTCCAGTGGAGGAGGAGACTTCAACTTAAATATGCCTTTTTATTATTTATTTTTTTTTTTTAATGGAAGGAATGGATATTTTTACCAAGAGTGTTTTTTGAAAGTCTGCCCCCATCTCCTTCATGTTTTGTTGTCATCTTGAGGGAAAAAGAAATTAATTCATATATGATTTGGAGAAAGGGGGAAACACACACACACACAAAAAAAAAAAAAAAACAAACCCATCAAACATATTTTAACCATATGAGTGGTGGAAATCTCCTTTAGCCTATAAAGTCAGCAGGTCTGTTGTGTAGCAGGCAGCAGAGGCTGTAGGAGAAGGCGGCTGAGCGTCCAGGGGCTTTCCAGGTGGCAGAGGAGGTGGGTTGCAATGTGCTGAAACCCAGCTGGTCTGGGCTCCAGTGGTACTTGATGTATTGTTATGGCCGTGTTTGCTGTATTATTAATTTAGCACCTCATTCCGTTTGAGCACTGTACAAATTACTCTTGTTGTTTATGCATCAGTGTCACTCTTCACTTGTTAGGAGAACTTTATGGGTGGTAATTAAACCACATAAATGCTCTCTGAAGCTCATAGGCATCCACAGAGCTCTGCCCAGGGAAACTGAGGCAGAGGATGTGTTAGGTGGCATGCCAAGAGCGCAGCATCAGCACTTGCTTGCACCACGGGCATCCCAAATTGGTGCCCCAGGCTGCTTTGCTGATGGATTTTGAGAGTGAGCCTGCTGGACGTCTGGGTGGTGAGATGGGGCTCGGGGAAGCAGCGACTATGCTGGCATGCAGCTCAAATTTCCGCAGCAATCGCAGGGAAAGGATTACGCTTCCAGATGGGGGGAATCAGCAACAGGAGCTGGCAAAGGATCATTTTCTATGCAAATGTCCCTTAGAAATAAAACTCAGGGGGGAAAAAGAGCAAAAAGCGGGAGATGACGTCAGTGGCTTCATCTCAGGTTTTTTTTCTCCCCCAGGTTTCCCGGGAAGCTTGAGCGGGTGGCTTAGGCAGATGTTTGCTGATCAGATATGCTGATGATTGTGCCCAGGGGAAGTGAAACTTGAAGCGATACAGTTTAACCCAAATGAAATAATAACACTTTCCAATTTCTTCCCCTGCTTTGGTTTCTAAAACAGCTAAAGGAATGTAGGAGATAGTGATTAGAAAGATCAAGAGGGTGAGAGAAGGCTTTGGAGGCTTGTTCTGAAGAAAGCAGAGAGAAAGGAGAATTTTTCAACCCATTAAAAATTAATTGCCAGGAAACTCTCTGGTGGTGTTAATGAATAACGAGCCTTTGAGATACGCCAAGCAAGCCTAGTGTTACTTAGACACTCAGGACGCAGTGGGCACAAGAAGGAAGCAACTCTACCGCTTTGTGCCAAAAAGTGGGTCTGATGAAAAAGGCCTTGCTTGCACCACTGTTTGCACCACGATCTCCCAGCAGGAAAAGCCCCATGAAGCTGATTCCCATGCAGTGATGAGAGAGACAGGGCGCTCAGGAGTGGACCCAGGGACCTGTGGCTCTGTGTGATACAGGGAAAGATGCTGCAGGACCCTGCAAAAGGAGTCATCTTGTGGTTTGAGTCACATCCCAAGCAGTGAGCTACAGTGATTTTTCTGGACACTTCTCTGAGAGGAGAGAGGATGCAGCCCCTCTCTCTCCTACAGACCCTCGACATAGAAGCAACCTCAAGTCTTCATGACAGCAGTGGGAAAGATGAAACACCATCGAACGGATGTCTTGGAGCATCTCGATCAAATAACTGGGTGCATGAAGCCAAGAACCCTGCTTATTAGACAGGTCCAAGTCTCATACCAGTGGTGTTGGTCAGCAGGTTTCCATCTTCAAGAGGAACCAGAAAGACAGGTGATTTCCAGCATCAAAGCGTCAAAGCATCCAAAGTCCTGTGAATGCACTAAGATTGTCCCATCACATGGATTACATTCAAGGGGGGCAGGGAGGGGCTGCACACACTGATGCAGGCATGTCGCTGCAGTCACATGTCAGTGTGCACATGTGTTTGTGGAAATCCAGGTGTGCCCACAAATCCACTGTCAGGTATTTAGTGCCATCTGAGGGCCCTGGTTCTGCCTGGAAAGACCAACCGGATGGGCGGCAGGCAGCAACAAGGGCAGGTGGGGCAGAGGGAGGTTATGGGGCCAGCAGGAAAGGGCGACACTTAAGCTAGTGGCAGGGGAAATGTGAGACGGGGTTTGTCTGGAAATAATGCAGATCCTGCCAAATTTACAGCCCTCCTGGGGAGGGCCATGAGAGCAGGGGAAGGAAAGCCTGCAATAGGCTATGGGGATATTGTCAGGGCCTGGCTTTTTGAAGACATGTGCTCCCGTGTTACAAGTATCGGGAGAGCACTGCGTGAGCCTCTTTAATGAGCCCAAGGGGCAGGAGCTGGGGGGTGTTGCCCCTCCTCTCCTGGAAACAGTAGAGGGAAATGCAGAACCAGCACTGCTGAAGGGAGGGTGGAAGCAATGCACCACAGCAAGAGTGGTGGCAGGGAGTAGCTAGGTCCCACATCACTTCCAGCTGGTCTGCGCAGGTGAGAACATCCTGACCTGCTTTTCCCCAAAAACTGGAGCTAAGTATCTCTTGGCCAGACCTCAGGCTGTTGGAAGGTGCTGTAAAGCCTACTGGCTTGGTGCAGAAGACACAGCAAGCCGTTGGGCACACTGGCACTCTGGCCGCTGCCCAACAGCCATCCTCCCTGCCTTCAGCTGCTGCACTCTGTCAGAAGGCTAAAGCTGTACCATGGGACTTGACATCTCCAGCAACCAGTTTCATGGATTGGCTGCAAGACAGAACAGGAGGAAAAGCAGGACCGAGAAAGGAGCAGTGAACTTGTCATTCAGCTGCAATTACCTGCCATAATAGCAGAGGGGAGGTGGGAAAACAATCTACCAGGGAAATTGCTTTGGGTAAAAATGATCTGTTTCTTGCTCCTAGCTTGTAGCCGCAAAACTCTACATTTTAACCCCTTCCCATACTCCATCTTCCAGGAGACATTGCAGCACCCATGGCTCATTGCACTGCAGTTATCTACCAGGAGGTGATCCTTCAGATCATATCTCCAGGAAAAGGCTCTTAACCCTTCCCTAACTGACTCTTCATGCCCGCATGCTTTCTACTTCTTGCATGCAGACTGCTCCCAGATTGGAGGTAGAGCTTGTCCTTCAAGTCTCCTGAAGCCACAGCTGCACTCACTGGACCCTGTGCCAGGGCTGGGAGAGCATTCCACACTCACTGCCCACCTTTCCCTGGCCATAAGCCCCACAAAGAGACAGCAAGTTGAAAAAACCGCAGTGCTCTCCATCCTCTTGGAGTGGCATGCAGGCAAGCTCCATCTGCTCTGAACCACACTGTGCAATGCTCCCTTCTGCTGCAAGGAAAGTCATTAAGCAGCAGCAGCGTGGGGCTAACGTTGTGCAGATGAACACTTCCAGCTCTGTCCACCAGAAGGCTGCGAGCCTGGGAAGCCAGGACGCTGGCTCACTGCCTTCCCTCATGAGGGTGTTGTGAGGATTAATTGGGAAGTACTTGCAGTGTGCTGCAAGTGTTAAGTCTTATTAATCAATGTCACAATTTACATAGAAGAATTGCAGAAAATACGAGAGGGTGCTGGGTGGAAGAAATAAATCACCCTGTGGCTTTGAAAGGGATGGAAAGCACAGGAGGTAGGTATAGGTCATCCTGACCCCATAACACTACTGCTGACATGGAGGAAAATCAAATCCATGCTTTTTGCACCAGCAAGGTGAGTGTGTACACATCAACACATCTTACAGAAGTACTTTGGGGACCCACTGGACATGCTGTGCTGAGTGTTCACACCCATAGGTGGTGGTTTCCCTTCCCTCTAGGCTCCCTTTGCTCTGAGGAGAGATCACAAAGCTGCTCAACATCCTTTACCTGTCACAGCGAAAGGCTACTCCAAGGCAGCACTCTCCAGCACAGCCCCATCCCACAGTGCAGCAAGCCTGACCACTAGACTGTATATTTTTATTTCTTCAGAGATCTCAAAACCAGTGATTGAAAAAGAGGCTGTAAAGCATCGTTGCTTCCTCCTCTAGACAGAAATTCCCTGCTTGGAAAGAGTCTGTTCTGTCCGACTGAACTGGAGCTGGAGGAAAAAGAGACCTCCGCTCCCATCTATGGGGAACTCGGAGAAGTACGGCTGGGAAGAAGACTCCATTCTACTTTCACAGCTATTCAGGGTCACCGTGAGTGTGTCCCATGCTTCATATCCCAACAGCACAATGTCAGCTTTGCAGAGCTGAATGACAGCTCCTGTTTAGCCCAACACCACAGTGTAACACCCATGCCACAGGGCTGGGAGTGAGATAGAACCCTGGCTGATCCAACTGGACAGGAGTTTTGAAGAGTTGAGTGGATGCAAAGAAAATCAGCAAGAGTATTTCAGGAGCAGACCAGAAGGGCTGAGCAGAAGCAAATGCCACCTGGTACCCACATCTGGTCACAACTGGTCAGAGGTTACCTCTGACTCTAGAGTAGCCTGGAGGGTTACAAAGGCTCCTGCTGCCTTTGTAAAATCATGGAACAGGTCATAGGCACAAGTAATGAGCGCTATAACCACGCAGCCTCCCTCCAAACATGACTCTACATAAGCACACACCCCTATATTAGCCAGTTTTTCACATCCCCATGTGAAGGAGCTAAGTCAAAACTTCACACCAAAAAACCCGCCTAATCTCTGTTATTTCTGCTTGTGACATGTCTGTAAGTGACTTGCAGGCTCCTCAGACGTGGGTGGCAAGTCACAATTATTTAACATGCTGTTAAATTCCATGATTTTTCCAAAAACCTGTTGTTGTGAGTATGGTCCTCAGTAGCTGGTGCCAGCTGGTCAGCTGCTTGTAGAGGTTTGCCTGGTTCTGTCCCCCACTTGGCGTTTGGAAAGAGACAGTTCTTCTTGGCACTAATTTGTGTGTTCAAGATTGTGACTGGCTCTACTCAAATGTCTGTGCAGGTAAAACCTAAGGGCTGGATATTTGTGGAAAGCAAACATAAAAGAGGGCACAGCTCAGACCAAGTAAATTCATTTTTCAAGACAAGCAAATATTCAGGGGATGAGTTTTTTGCCTATGTTTGTTCATTCCTATATCAACGATTTAGAGCACATGGGATGTCAGATCAGATACTCAGAAGGAGGAGGGCTTTCTATCCTAGAATGCCTAGGTTTTCCCTCCCTTCCCTTTTCTTCCCTCTCCCTCTCCCTCTCCTTCTCCTTCTCCCTTAGGCCAGATGGAAGTTCCACTCTTCTCCTCACCTCTCTCCCTGTCTGCCCACATCTGTAGCTGCTGCTCACCCCACCTGCCCCCGCGGCCTCACACGAAGCCACTGAACTGAGAGTTAATTTGAATTTGAGTTGACAAACTCCAGGCATATCCCATCTGTGCAGGCAGGCAGGAAATGGCCGATGTGTTAACCTTCCAGGAGGGAGGGTAGGGCAAAGAGGAAATGCTTTTGCCTTTCCCTCTATTTAGCTTAGCTCTTAAAAAAAAGAAATTAAGAAAAAGGGTCAAATAAACTAACACCCTGGTCTGACCTAGAGGCTAGGTGGAAATTCCCTGCCACCACCCAGAGGTGTCTGGAAGAGAGACGAAAAGCCCATCTCACTCTTTGGGATGAGGATTCCAAGGTGAAAACACCATGAGGGGAGCCCAGGCCCAGCAGAACCTGCACCACAGTGGATGCCAGGGGCTCATTTCACCACACTTTGTCCTGTGGACAGCTGTTCTCTCACATCTGGCTGCAGCATGAGTGATATGGACAGAGGAATCGAGTGCACTCTCAGCAAGTTTGCAGATGACACCAAGCTGAGTGGCACAGTCGACTTGCTAGAGGGAAGAGACCCATCCAGAGGGACCTGGACAGGCTGGAGAGGTGGGCCCAGGCCAACCTCATAAAATTCAACAAGGCCAAGTGTAAGGTCCTGCACCTGGGTCAGTGCAATCCCAAGCACAGATACAGGTTGGATGGAGAATGGCTGAGAGTAGCCCTGAGGAAAAGGTCCTGGGGGTCTAGGCTGATGAAAAGCTCAACATGAGCTGGCAGTGTGCACATGCAGCCCAGACAGCAACCCTGTGCTGGGCTGCATCAAGAGAAGTGTGGCCAGCAGGGCAAGGGAGGGGATTCTGCCCCTTTACTCTGCTCTCATCAGACCCCGNAGACAGCAATAAGGTCTCCCCTGAGCCTCCTCTTCTCCAGGCTAAACAATCCCAGCTCCCTCAGCCTCTCCTCGTAGGGCTGTGCTCGAGGCCTCTCCCCAGCCTCGTTGCCCTTCTCTGGACACGTTCAAGCATCTCAATGTCCCTCTTAAACTGGGGGGCCCAGAAATGGACACAGTACTCAAGGTGCGGTCTAACCAGTGCAGAGTACAGGAGCAGAATGACCTCCCTGCTCCTGCTGGCCACACCATTCCTGATGTAGGCCAGGATGCCACTGGCTCTCTTGGCCACCTGGGCACACTGCTGCTCCATGTCCGGGTGGGTATCGATTGGATACTACACTTGGAGTACTGTGTGCAGTTCTGGAGCCCCTAAAACAAGGACATCAAACTGTTAGCCAGAGGATGGCCACAAAGATGACCAGAAGGCTGCAGCACCTCTGCTATGAGGACAGGCTATGAGAATTGGGGCTTTTCAGCCTGGAGAAGAGAAGGCTTCGAGGAGACCTTAGAGTGGCTTTCCAGTATCTGAAGGCAGTGTACAGGAATGCTGGGGAGGGACTATTTACAAGGTCTTGAAATGACATGATGAGGGGTGATGGGTTTAAATCGGAAGAGGGGAGATTCAAACTAGATGTTAGGAAGTTCTTTCCAGTGAGGGTGGTGAGACACTGGCACAGGTTGCTCAGGGAGGTTGTGGATGATCCCTCCCTGGAGGTATTCAAGGCTAGATTGGATGAGGCCTTGAGCGACCTGTCTTACTGGGAGGTGTCTCTTCCTATGGCAGGGGGTTGGAACTAGATGATCTTTGAGGTCCCTTCCAACCTAAACCATTCTATGATTCATTAAGAGTCTGCTGCCATGTCCTCTTTTCTGCTTCAGGGATGCTCCCTTCTCTACTCCTATGCAAAGTCAATGTATCGTGCCCAGGCAGCCATCCTCCCTCTGATGCTGATCTCACCACCACAACAAACATCACAATACAACAAAAATGTCTATCCCTCGAGAGACAACAGCAGATCCTTGGAGATATATAGGTACAGATTTTTGGGTTTTAATTTTATTTTTTGTGGAGGTGGTGGTGTCTTAAACTAGTTGTGAAGTCAGGGCTGCCAGGATCACTGCCCTGCAGCTTGCAAGAAGCTAGAGGTGTAAAGAGAACCCAATGAAATCTCTTCAGCATTTCTGAACAAAGAGGCAAAATTTGCAAGAGATCATCTGGGTGACCCTAGAAGACCACACTAGATGCCCTGTGTCTCAAACTTCGTGGGCTGCTGATCCACAACCCTCAGTCACAGGAAGCTATCAGATCCAGGAAGAAGCCAGTTTTATATTTTAGTGGCAGATGCAAGGGGATGGGTGTTCCAGAGGATCTCATCCCTGATAGCCTCCCTCCTTACACAGACTCCTCCATCATCTCTTTCGCAGTCTCTAACCCTCCTTGGATATTTAATCCTGTCCCCACTGCTTTTCTGACACTTCTAGGTGGAGCTGATTTCTCTCTGCAACAGTGTTTTTAAGCATGAGCAAGACAGCTGGAATAAAATTAGTATTATTTAGCATTATGCAGCACTGAAGGCACTTGGCAGATTCAGAAGAAAGATTTGGGCTAGATGTTGGGAGAAAGCTTTCTAATGTGTCAAACACCAGAACTGGGGAAGAGGCAAGCAGGGAGAGACTGGACTGTCCATCCCTGGGGCACTGCATAACCTGCAGCTGAGCTGTCCACATCTTCAGTCCCATATCCATGTTGGAGTCCCTGTGGAGGATGCACCCAACTAACCAGAAAAACAAACATGTGTTTCTTGTGGTGGACTGTGGCTTTCACTGACTGTGTTACCTGGTGTCTATTTCTCCAGCCATTGTTGCACCAAACAGCAGGTCTGAGCATCAGCATCACTGTATAGATGCCTGCATCTCCATGCCAAAACCAACTCCTCCTCCAGCACCCCTGGGCTTTTATCTCCTATGAGCAATGAAGGGCAAGGTTGCAAAATATGATGAGCAGAGACTTAGGAAAAAGAGAGATAAGCAGGCAGAGGCTTTAGAACCAGATCTGAGCCCCTGCCCAGAATCTACCCTACTACTAATGCCTTTTGCCTGCCTGTTTTCCTTTCCAGCTGCATCTCTCACCTGCTGGGTGCAGATGCAAGTCAAGTCGTTGATGCCCCCTGTGCCATTAATGCCTGTAACAAGGCTTCGAGGCTTTGATCAGACACAGTATTGCAGGAACTGCAGCTTGGCACTTTCCCCATGGCCGCAGGCACTGCCAGGTTTTTCAGATGCTCTAAAGGGCAACCTGTCAAACAAACCCCATTTCCCTGTGGAGATGCTCTGCTCAGCCTTGTGTTTGCGCATCCCCTTCCTAGTGAGCATGTGGCTTCACCACAGATTTAGGAGCAAGGTAAACAACCTCTCTCCAAATCCCGCTCTTTTGTGTGCTTGCTCTCCCAAGAACTTTAGTAATTGCATCTTTGCCTTTAAATACCATGCTGCTCCTTTGGCATTTTGCTGTTTAAATGTCTCCTGCTAGGAAGAGGACTTTGTCCAGAGGCGGAAGGGTTGAGGTGTCCAGTGCAGCGCAGGAAAGCAACAGGCTGCTCTGCCCATCTGACTTCTCCAGTTGTGTAGGCAGGGTTAGGGCTTGGCAGCTTTTGCAGCATGGCTGTAGAAATCTCAGATCAGGGTGTGAGTGAGGATATCCTCTTTCCCGTGCCCTTGGAGGAGTCACTTCTCCTCACTCCTGGTAGTTACGGATGCCTTGGTTACACTTCCTTTTCTGGGGGGAGGGAGCTAGGGAAGGGTAAGTGGTGCTGTAGTTTTTTTGAAACCCTCTTACCACAGCACAGGCTGGAATGACCTGCTGGGACTGGGCTGAGAGTTCAGCTGCCAGCGTCTCCACGGCATACAGATGCATCAGCCAGGTGAAGAGCCAACCATCCCAAACGTCCATGCTCACACAGTAGTAGGTCCATTCCACAGCTCCCTGCTGTGCATGTCAAACCGTGCAGCCTCCCCATTACCTACGTGCACCAATGTGAATGGATCCAGGGTGTCCCATCCCACAGCACACACTTCTTGTGGATCCAAACAGGCAAAGAAGCATTTCAACTCCCACCTCCCAGTGCTCTGGCTTTGAACACCCCCACCCCACCCCCCATCTCTGTGAAAAACATCCTCAGGATTTTATGCTTATGCATTTTGTTTCCCATTTTGCAAGCAATGGGTGAGCTGAACAGGTTTTTTTTTGCAATTAAGTCTACTATTAGGGACTGTGATTAGGAAATGTTCTCGCAGGGAAAGGAGAGGCAGAGAGAGAAACATCCTTCCCTATTATTTTGGGGAAAAGTGTGATTATTACCCCTTGGCCTGCCTATAAAGGGGATTAATAATGTCCAGCTTCACAGCTGTCAAAGCCCTGATTAATTGAGTTTGCTGTACTGAAACCTCATCTGTTTGTTTTGTGTCGATGTGTAAATTGAAAACACAACACAATAAATCTTACAGGCATCCTGTACCTTTTTGTTTATCAGTTGCTCTCCTCCCACCTCTCTGTTTCCAAGCAGCCTAGAAGGGTTAGAGCCACTGCTCTGCAGCCATGTGCATCCTGGAGCTGGGCAGGATGCTAGGGGCATAGTGAGATTAAAAGCCCCAGGGCATTGCCTGCCCGGCAGCCTGGTGAGTGGGTACTCAGACAAGATCTTCCCTTGGAGTACAGGTGTCCACCACCCCTCCCGGGCATGGGTGCTTGCTCTTAAGCATGGCAAAGGAAAGGATGTTGCAGGGCTTCAAGCGGATTCACAGACAATGCCTTTGAGAAGCCTGTGGTGGGATTAACCCCAACTAACTTTTAGTCTGTGGTCTGTTCACCCAAATGGCAAGATATTCCTGAACATCACTGGCTGCACCCCTAGCAGGGAGAGAAGATGAATCTTACAGTCCTGGTTCCTTGAGCTGTAGCTTCCAGGCAAGGGCCCTAAGGCATTGCTGGTGGATCTTGGCACAGCTTACCCCAGCTGATGCAAAGCAGGGGCAACATAGCAGGTTGAAAAAGTGCTTAAGAGCAACTCTGCTCAGGTCTGCACAGCCCAGACTTTTGGCTGCAGCCTTAGCACCAGCTGGTCTCCTTGTTCAAACTCTGGGCCATGATTATGGTTTCAAAGTAAGACTTCCAGCTTTTACCAGACTCACTGAAGGGATATGGGATATTTTTTGTCTTCAAGGCAGCATGCATGCCCCTTGGTGCTGAATAAATAAATTACTGTGAGAGTAAGGGAGATTATTATTAATTAGAGTGTATAAAGAACCTAGGAACCCTCCAGGGGAAGATGCTGCAATGGATTGAGTGTAAATCACATGCAACTTTTTCAGGAACATCATATTAAAAAGGATTAGAATTATATGGCAGCACTGTCTCAGAGACAGAATCCATTGGGATCTGATAGACCCTGGCAGGATCTGTCCAGGAATCTAAGTACTGCCCAGAAATAAGCCTAGGATGAATTTTGGGCTTTCCTTTCCTCCACTTGGCACACTGTCCTCTGCTGAATGATAAGCCTAAGGCATAACCTGTGCTAGATAGGGTTGAGACACTATAGTGGTATACCTTCATTGCTTCTCCAGCCAAGCCATTCCCAGATCTCACTGGGATGAGATTACCCTGAAAAGACCCTACAGAGCCCAAAGGCAGGTGAAAGATAATGTTCTAATTAAATACCCTATACTTGTGATTTTACCCAATGCTCATGGAATAAAAACCACTGGCAAACTGTGTTTGCTGTTTCTCATTCTATAATATGCAGTGTTTTCTCAGCATGTCTGCAGGAGACAAGTAGCTCCGACTAGATGAGGAGAGAGACAGAGCAAGGTGTTAGGCAAGAAAGGTCTTAGGCATCCAAAGAGTGTCTGTCAATGGGCCCATGTCCAAATGGAGGCCAGTGACAAGTGGAGTCCCTCAGGGGTCTCTCCTGGGACCAGTCTTGTTCAACATCTTTGTCAGTGATGTGGATAGTGGCATTGAGTGCAACCCCAGCAAGTTTGCTGTGTGGTGCAGCAGACACGCTGGAGGGCAGAGATGCCATCCAGAGGTACCTGGACAGGCTGGAGAGGTGGGCACAGGCCAACATCATGAGGTTCAACGTGACCAAATGCAAGGTCCTGCATCTGGGTTGAGGCAATTCTAAGCAAAAATACAGGCTGGGCAGTGAGTGGCTGGAGAGTAGCCCTGAGGAGAAGGACTTGAGGGTGCTGGTGGATGAGGAGCTCAACATGAGCCAGGAGTGTGCACCTTCAGCCTGGAGGGCCAACCAGAGCCTGGGCTGCATCAAGAGAAGTGTGGCCAGCAGGTCGAGGGAGGTCGCAGAGGTGATTCTCCCCCTCTACTCCGCTCTGATGAGACCCCACCTGGAGCACTGCATCCAGTTCCAGAGCCCCCATTACAAGAAGAATGTAGATGTGCTGGAGCGTGTCCGGAGAAGGGCCATGAGGATGCTCAGAGGGCTGGAGCAGCTCTGCTATGAGGACAGACTGAAAGAGTTGGGGCTGTTCAATCTGGAGAAGAGGAGGCTTCAAGGTGATCTTCTTGTGGCCTTCCAGTACCTGAAGGGGGCCTTAAAAAAAAGCTGCTGAGGGACTTTTCAGGATATCAGGGAGTGACAGGACTAGGGGAAGGGAGCAAAGCTTGAGGTGGATAGATTCAGACTGGACACGAGAAGGAAATTCTTCACTATCAGAGCAGTAAGACCCTGGAATGGGTTGCCCAAGGAGGCAGTTGAGGCCCCATCCCTGGAGGTGTTTAAGGCCAGACTGGACGGGGCTCTGGTCAGCCTGATCTAGGGTAGGGTGTCCCTGCCNCAGACCTTGTCAATAGTCCCTCCCCAGCCTTCCTGTAGGCTCCCTTCAGATACTGCAAAGCCACTCTAAGGTCTCCTCGAAGCCTTCTCTTCTCCAGGCTGAAGAGCCCCAACTCTCTCAGCCTGTCCTCAGAGCAGAGCTGCTGCAGCCCTCTGAGCATCTTCGTGGCTCTCCTCTGAACTCGCTCCAGCAGTTCCATGTCCTGTCCAGATCCTGTCTTGGCAGGGAGGTTGGACTTGAAAATCTCTGGAGGTCCCTTCCAGCCTCTAAAGCTCTGATTATGTGAAGGGGTGGAGGATTCTGGAAGGCTTTACTCTGACAGACCTGGCCTAGCTTGTGAATGTATTCATTCCACCTCTTTGCCTTCGGTATGTATGTAACTGTAAATAGACTCTCCCTTTAAACTTCCAATCATTGTGCAGTACCTTCATTTTTACTCCCCAAAGGGACTAGATGTCATTTCTGTCCTCCAGTCCTGGGTAGCTTATGGCCCTAAACTGACACAACTTTGTTCACCATGCACCTGGTCTGTGCACTCCATGCAGGACTCTCCTGAGTTCTCTCCAGAGTTTGGCTCTTCAGCAAGAGGCTGAACAAGCTCTTTCAGATCAGATGTGTACCTTCACATTGCCTTTCTGCACAAGCTTTATCCTTCTCGGCACAGTCCTGGCTCTTGGCAGCACCAGTATAGCATCACTGCTCATGCTTCCTGCCTTCCTGCTGTCCCCAGCCCCTGTCCCCATCACTTCTCCCTTTTAGTAGGGATGTTTGGCACCCTTTCCCATCAGTCTCATGATAAGTCTAGTGCCTCTTCTCCCAGGCAGCCAGTGACAGAACAAGGGGACACAGTCTCAAGCTGTGCCAGGGCAGGTTTAGACTGGATCTTAGGTAGAAGTTCTTCACAGAAAGAGTGATTGGTGTTGGAATGAGTTGCCGGGGGGGGGGTGGAGATGGTGGAGTCACTGTCCCTGAAGGTGTTTAAAAGGAGTCTGGCTGAGGCACTTTGTTTCATGGTTTAGCTAATTACAAGGTGTTAGGTGATGGGTTGGACTTGATGATCTCAAAGGTCTTTCCCAATCTGGTGAATGGGATGAGTGTGGGCTGTCCTGGCTCAGCTAATCTTTTGGTGAAGGCTTGGGTGACAAAAAGCAGAGAGCACATCTTCCATCCACAGGCATCGGCAAGCTGGAAGGATTGCAAGCCGTAGAAGGACAAGATTTTAGAATGTAAAACAACCTCCACAAATTGGAGGAACCATCCAAAAGAAGTAAAGGCGACAATTCAGAAAGAACAGAGGCATGATATGGAACCAAAACCGGAATAACTAATCCCCCAAGCTACAGGAAGGCATTCTGATCTGCAAGCAAAGAATCTATATGGCCTCATGCTATATGCTGAAGTATCAGCTGCAGCATGGGGAGAGCAGTTTGGCAGTCAGGAAATGGGAAAACAGGGCATAGACAGAAGCCTGGAAGAAGCCTGAAAAATGCCTGGAAGGAGCCTGCTCTTGCAAGCAGGTAGGTGGCTTTATAGAGACCATGGAAAACTTGGGGATCTCTTTAAGAAAACTTCCCCTCGTGTGCTGTTTGTGCTGATCTGCCAAGGACCACATCACGTTGAAGCCATTAGAACTATTTTCTGTAGCTGAATAATTTTAATTTTCTACTCAGTTACCTTTCAGGTCTCGCTTTCTTCTTCCTTTGCGTCTTAATTGCCTTTTCCATTTATCAGCATTCCCTTGGCATTCTCTGCCCACTCCAGTGTGCTCACTCTTCTCCCTCATTCCTTCCCCCTCCCTTCCTGCCCTGCCTGTCTCCCTTTGCCTGAACATCCTGGGCTATCGCAACTGCCCCACAAACTGCTCTGCTCCACTCTAGAAGTGCCTGCAGCCAAATAAGACATTGTATTGGAGGACTTTGTTCTTCCTTTTGGGAAATAACCTCTGGGACCAGGATCAGGCCAGACCCAGGGCTTTTGTGCAGTTGAGCTGCACCTGCAAGTGTTCAGGCCAAAGGCCACCTATGTCAGGTCTCAGCAACTTCCCTTCTGGGATGGTACTGATGGACTTGGAGACATCTTTTTGCAATACTCCAGCCCCAGCCTCCTTTCTTGACAGTGCTGTTGCATCTCAGCTGGGAACACGGGTATCCTGGATCCACTTCGTCCATTTGTCAGTGGGAGAAAAAATGCCCAAGTGCATCAGAGCTACTTCACTTGTCTAGAAGCAGAGATAAGCCATTTTGAATCTCTTCCCTCTGCTGGAGAACATCTGTCTTATAGACACATGAAACCGTTGAAAACAGCATCCTAGGCATGCAAGTGGGCAGCACACAGCACAACACCCTGCCAGGAATGAGTAGCTGAAGTACAGCACCAAGGCCCTTGGGATTCAGTTACCCCCCCCGAAAAAAGGGGGATAGAAGGGGAACACCTGCCTCTGGCAGGCTGGAGGTGATCAGCACCACATTGCGTCCTCCTGCCTTAGCCTGATAAGTTTCCCTATCCTAGTCCTGGCTTGGGACTGCTGGCATCATGCCTTGAGAGCCATGGCTTGTACATGGTATCTCCAGTCGATTCTGCAACCTTTCCACCAGCAAGGAAGTTATTCTGGCCTCATATCATGCCTTGGGCCCAGCCAAAGGAGGTAGGTTATGATGCACTGTTCACATTCTCCTTGGCCACCTGGGAGCAAGAGGAACATCCTAAGCTTGGGACATGAGCTCCAATTTCGATGCCTTGCCCTTCACCAGGCTCCCTTCCCATGCTAATTTCCCTCCCTTTAGTTCCACCTCTCTGAAAAACAGCAGGTCTCTGGGCTCAGCATGGTAGCACCGGTGAGTAGTGCACAGCAGGCAGCTGGTTCATGAGTTAGGTGATTTGACCTGCCTGGGCAATGCTTCCAATCTTTTCTTTCGAGGAATTCCTTGCAGCATAGCTCAAGTTTGTTTGGTTGGGTTTGTTTTATTTGTTTTGTTGTGTTTTGGGTTTTTTTTTCTTCAGAGGCATAAAGCAGGAGCGATCAAACCACAAGCACATGTGGTTCTGAAAAGCTGTCTGCAGGCAAAGCTGGGTGTGAAGCCCTGGTACAGACAATCAAAGGCAGCAGTTCATAAGTAGCAGAGTGGCAAGGTCAAAGGTCCCTTTGTGGTGAGAACAAAAGAAAACAGCAAGAATCAGACAGCTCAAATCCCCATTTACACTTCACCTGGTGGCAGGGCTCCCTCCCCTGCAGCACATTGTGTCTAATGCTCTGCTGTCCTCGATTCGGCAACTGTGGCCGGGATCATGAGGGATGGGGAGCTACGAGAAGACAAGGGTGCCAAAGGGTTTTGGCAGAGCAGAGAGGAGAGGGGGCAACACAGGGCTGCTGCAAGGTGGCGACAAGGTGCATTGAGAAAGCCAGTTCAGGAAACCATCAGCAATCCTTGGGTCCTGGGAGGGTAGCTCTAGAAACTAGTGGCACTGACCTGTTGCAACTCCTGATGGCCTTTTGGAGCAGAGAGGCTAGAAAAAGTTGCTTGCTGTGTCTTTCCCAAAATGTCCTCAAGATACCGTCCTCAAGACCAAAACCTGCCCCTCAGAGCCTGCCCTTCCTGAGGAGTCCAAACTATGCATTCATCAGGTTAGTTTTTCACAGCAGAGGAGCAAGACCTGCATTCTCCACTGATAAACAAACAAGGGACTTTTCTTCACAATTTGCTTCCAGACAGGCCTTTGAGACCCACCAGTCAGTCTCACTTCCGTGCCTGGAAAGATCATGGAGCAGATCCTCCTGAAGGCTCTGCAAAAGCAAATGGAAAACCAGGCAGAGGTGACTGGTGGTAACCAGCAATGGCTTCACTAAGGGCAAATCATGCCTGACAAATTTGGTGGCTTTTTATGATGTAGTCACAACTACAATGGACAGGGGAAAGGCAACTGATGTCGTCTACCTAGACCTGAGTAAGGCATTCGACTCTGTCCCACATGACATCCTGGTCACCAAACTGGAAAAGCACAAACTGGATGGGTGGAGCACTCACTGGATAAGGAATTGGCTGGAGGGTCGCATGCAGAGAGTGGTGATCAATGGCACAATGTCCACCTGGCGACCGGTGACAAGTGGTGTTCCTCAGGGGTCAGTGCTGGGACCAGTGCTCTTTAACATCTTTGTCAGTGATATGGACAGAGGAATTGAGTGCACCCTCAGCAAGTTTGCAGATGACACCAAGCTGTGTGGCACAGCTGACTTGCTGGAGGGCAGGGATGCCATCCAGAGGGACCTGGACAGGCTGGAGAGGTGGGCCCAGGCCAACCTCATGACGTTTAACAAGGCCAAGTGTAAGGTCCTGCACCTGGGTCGGTGCATTCCCAGGCACAGATACAGGCTGGGTGGTGAATGGCTGAGAGCAGCCCTGAGGAGAAGGACCTGGGGGTCTGGGTCGACGAAAAGCTCAACATGAGCCGGCAGTGTGCACATGCAGCCCAGACAGCAACCCTGTGCTGGGCTGCATCAAGAGCAGTGTGGCCAGCAGGGCAAGGGAGGGGATTCTCCCCCTTTACTCTGCTCTCCTCAGACCCCACCTGGAGTACTGTGTGCAGTTCTGGAGCCCCCAACACAAGAAGGACATGGAACTGCTGGAGCGGGTCCAGAGGAGAGCCACGAAGATGCTCAGAGGGCTGCAGCAGCTCTGCTATGAGGACAGGCTGAGAGAGTTGGGGCTCTTCAGCCTGGAGAAGAGAAGGCTTCGAGGAGACCTTATAGTGGCCTTCCAGTATTTGAAGGGAGCCTACAGGAAGGCTGGGGAGGGACTATTGACAAGGTCTAGTAATGTCAGGATGAGGGGGAATGGGTTTAAGCTGGAAGAGGGGAGATTAGACTGGATGTTAGGAGGAAGTTCTTTACAGTGAGGGTGGTGAGACACTGGAATGGGTTGCCCAGAAAAGTTGTGGATGCTCCCTCCCTGGAGGCGTTTAAGGCCAGGTTGTATGAGTCCTTGAGCAACCTGCTCTAGTGGGAGGTGTCCCTGCCTATGGCAGGGGGTTGGAGCTGGATGATCCTTGAGGTCTCTTCCAACCTAAACCATTCTATGATTCTATGATTCTATGACCCCTGAACATGCAGCCCACGAAACATAATGAAGAGCAGGTCTGTGGAAACTCTCATTTCAGCTGTGAAACTGACACCCTGGTCCTTCAGAGACCTGTCTGAATGCAGTCCCTGGAGTTTGCTCAGCCTGCTTCTTTTCCCATAGGGTAGCTCTTGTTCCTAGTTAATTCTGCTTTCCTTGCTAATAAAGGACTAAGCAGCAATTTCTAATGGCAATCATGTAGTGGGCAGGGATGCTGGAAGGCAAATGACAGCCTAGAGCATCAGCCACATGAACGTGTCCACGGGTCAGGATGTATGGGCAGGTAGGAGCTGGCATCAGCTGCACAGCCTGTGCTCAGGTGGGAGGTTGTGATGGGGGCAAGAGACAGGTTTGCCTGCCCAGGTGCTCTCCTAACCCCTACATTGAGAAGGACCTTTCTGCTCACAGCTCCCCTGTCCTGACTACCCTCTGAACAAGGCCAGAGAGATAACATCTGCAGAGTGCCATGTGTCTGGATGAAGGTAGTTTTGTCCCAGACGCATACCCAGAACAGCTGTGATAGAGGTGTGAGGACATGGGAAAGGAGTGATGGGGAGGACTTACCAAGGCCAGTACAGGGCATGGGGCTGTACCTGCGGTTCTGGAACCCTGGAGCAGAGCAGCATGCACAGGTGCCCTCCATACAGGGCTGAGGAAACGTGCTTGGAATAAGGGAGGGGAAATTAAGCCCTTTGAGGAGACAATTAATCTGTCTCATTTTAGCCATTGATGGTGGAGACAAATCGTTCTTTAGGCTGCTCCTTTCTCAAGGTTTTCATTCAGTTGCATACTGCTCTTTTGCTGTGTTGCCATGCCCACCCCACACAATGACACTCTGGGGGTCAGGGTGGGCAGAGGCACAGGGTGTCCTGCCTCTCCTTCTGCAGGGTCATATCCCCAGGCACTGCCGCAAATCCTGTGAAAAACCCTGCCCACGGCAGTTCCAGTCACATGCCTGACAGCGCATCCCTGCCACTTAGGCAGTCAGTGGTGTCATTTAAATATCCTGGGCAGGACAGATTCTGATTGCTTTTATTATCAAGATAATCTGCCCCTCTGATTTCAAGAGACCTCCTGCAGGTCTGTCCTAGTATCACTGGAAGAAAGGCTTAATCCACAGGCTGTAATGCTGCTCTGGGACAGAGGCAGCACTCCCGTATTCCTCTGGTGTACACACACCCGCCTGAGCGCTAATGTCACCCAGAAGCACATATGCACACCGCATTGCAAAGAGGATGTGCAGAGCAGTCTGCCTGTTGCTCTCATCAAGCAGTGTATAATGAACTGTTTTGTGCAGACTCCCAGCGACTTCACAGGTTTTTCTGTAATGAGGAGCCAGTCGTTTTCCATCGGGAAAGGGTCAGCCCCAAAGTGGTTTCACATCCATATATAAATAGCTGTTTTCTGGTTAAATATAACATAATGTAATATATATAATATAATATATAAATAGCTGTTTTCTTATTTGTCCTTGAGATCCTCCACACAAGTCTCAAGGGCAGTAGGAGAGAGGTGGTATCTGCTACCTGGTTTAACCTTTTCCCCGGAAGACTTAACACTGCACGTCTCAAAAATGTTAGCCCAGAAGCCTCTTTTATGAGTATCTTCATTTTTAAAGGGAATGAAACAGAGGGAAAGCCCCAGGTATGAACACTGAAGCCAGGCACCCTCTTCTTCAGCCCAGAAGCCCAGCTCTCATCAGGCATCTCAGTGAGCCCAAGGAATGCCCATGGGAATGGAGACAACCTACAAAAAAAGGGAAGTGAGGATGGTTTGTTCTCCGTTGTAAGACATCTCCAAAAGAAACCTGTCAAAATGTGGAATATCATCTGGGGCAGGGTCCAGTGACCTGGAAGAAGGGTCTGAGGGACAGAAATATCAAAAAGTGAGGGCCATTTTCCCATAGAGTCAAAATCAGAGGAGCCTAATGTCCATTTTCAGAAATGGGTTGAGCTCTTTAGAAACCAATGCCTTTCATTTCCTAACCCTGAAAATTGATTTCTGGCCCACTTTAGCATCTTTCAGTTCAAACACGCTGCTGTTCCTTTTCTTTTCATCTGCAGGTGCCCTCAGCTACAATGCCTAGACCTGGACATAGCTCAGACAAAGCAGAATTGCAGCTTTCTATGGCTCACATCCAACATCCAACATTAATGCATCCCAGGAGGTGAGCTGCCCTTTTTGCTAAACCATCATACTATTGACTCATGCTAAGTTAGCGATCCATCTCAACCCCTTGATCCTTTCTTGCCAACCCGCTGCCTCTCCAGGCTCTCCTGTCTATGCATTCATGCATTCATTTATCCCTCCCAAATGTGGCACCCTGTGCTCTGTGCTAAATTTTGTCTGCCTGATTCCAGACACTCACTCCAATCCATCTCCGTCGTTTTGAATTCTGAGCCTGTCCTCCAAAGTTCTTAGAGCGCCCTCATTAATACACAGCCCTGGACTTATTTAGCAGATGCTGATATCAAAATGCATATGATTATTTCCAGTTAGCAAAGAAGTGTATCTCTTTAGCCAGCAGGGATGTTTTTTTTTCAGAAGTGTTTTGGAAAAAAATCTTCAGTAGCTATCACTCACACTGATAAAGATTCGGTGTAATAACTACTGACTCTAGCACAGACAGTCAAATTTATTCTAGTACAAATCTGAGAGCAGAATCAGGCCTGTTCTTGTTATGCACCCACAGACTGGTCATAACATCAGTCTGCAAAACTCCTGCAGTAGATGTGGGTTTTTTTATCCTCTCTCCCCAAAGAGGGATAACTGTTCTTTCTTTTTTTTTTCTTTTATATCTGTTGTTGTTGTTGTTGACGTTGTTGCTGTCCAAGCTGTTTACAGGAGAGCTCTTTGAACTGAAAAATAACAGCAACAATGAAATAACAACAACAACAAAAATAATAATAAACATTTTTAAAAGAACCCAGAGCTCTGGAGAGATCATTTTGTAAATCACCATCAGCTGCTGCCTGGAAAAATGAGGCTGCTGCAGGGAGCCAAGCTCAGTCTGGGTGCACTTGATAACACATGCTCTAGGACACCTCTTGATGTGCTGCAGCACCTTTCAAATGCATTTCTTTTGACACAGAGCTGTTCATGGCAAACATGCCAGTAGTGCCCAAACAATGACTCTCAATGTTTGGTGCCCTGCATCGAGTATGCAGAAGTGAACATTTTGCTGAAATGGTGACAGCTGAAGACAGAGGAAAGGTGAATAGCTGAGGAGTATGGAGGATTTGCGCTCTGCAGGAGCCCATCTCAGCACTGAGGTCTGCTGCCAGTGTCAGGGTGTTTGCTGAAGACACAGCAATTGCTCAGCTCAGGGGCTTTCTGAGCAAGATGTGGTTCCCATGTGACTCTGAACCTCTCTTTTCTATAAAATTGTCCACTTTTCCCTGAAGTCCAAGTAAGATTTTAACATCTGTGACAAAGATGATAAACATCCACTGCCTGTTACTGGAGGGACTACTTTTTTACCTCAAAACCTGTCTCCACCTAAGTCCATTGAATGGACTGTACTCATACCAGAAAAGACAGCTGGCTTACCTAATTTATATCTCACACTTGTGAGGAATTCCCTTGCACTCTCTGACATCCTGTGAGTTCAACCATCCTTGTTAGAAATTACAGATAGGGACCATCCCATCACAAGTCCCTCACACTTATCTCACAGACTCCTGTAATTAGCAGCAGTAGAAGGGCTCTCACTAGGAACAGGGCTAATGAGCCAGGTGGATAGGATTCAAGAAGTAGCAAGCAGGAACCAGTGAAACCAAGGGGAATGCATGCTCTAGAGCATGGATCTGTGTGTGCAGCAGGCAAGAGCCCAGCCACATAGCCAGTACTGGCCAGGGACCACAAGTGGGGATACCCTCTGTGATGAACAGTCCTCTGCCCCATACCCTCAGCCTACTCGGCATCAGACATTTGGATTGGTGGTGGTGAACATCATGACCCAAAGCCACAACAGGCAAAGATGAAGGGAAATGGATGAAGCTTTCCACAAAGCAGTGTCCAGTAATGACCTGGAGCCTGTCAGCCCTCACTTCTTCACAGCATCAACCTAATAGGATCACATGCCAGGCCAGTCAAGGAGCATTTATAATCACCTATTCTTGAGTAAGGAATAGAGAAGGCAGTAACAACAAGGCTATAATTTTGCAAGCTGTCAATGGCAAGCATATTTCTTCTGCCATGTCAATTCTCTTCCAGCTTAGACAGGTCCACCCTGGATCCTGTTGCTCAGGCCCACATACCAGCCAGCTCCCCTCACCCACTGCTGGGGCAGGAGACCCACACCATGCACCAGACATAAGGTGCCTGGTGGAGGCTGGAGGTGGTTCTCTAACTCTGCAGGCTGGGCTCAGGGACACTGGCAGAGCTCTCACCACTTGCAAAGACAGAAGCTGCATCCCCACACTCCTCTCCCACTTGCTACACAGCCTTCCGCAGCTCACTTGTCTCTTTTTCTCCCTTTGTGACAGCTCCCAAGCGCAAAAGGGAGGGGGTCTCCCTCCAATATGCACTCCAGAGAGCTCTTTTCATTCTGCATTTAAAAGGAAAAGAAGAAAAGGCAGAGCGAACCTGTCTCGCACGTAATCTGCTGCACAAATGCCAGCTCTCAGGAATCGATAGCAAACGCTCCCGGAGGCCTGTTTTCATTTCATAATATTTATTGGGTTGCTTTATTGTCAGAATCATTACAGTTCAATGTACTGCATGGATTTTATGCCAGCTGCGCTTAGTTTGTCTTGTTTTTAGCACTCTACATGCCTTATATGGGGCCACAGCCACATCTGTGATGGGATTGCTCCTCACACAGGGTCCTCTGTGTGACATGAGGCAAGTTACCACCTCTCTCTTGGTCTCTGTTTCCACCCATCCTACATAGTGCATGTCTTGTCAATCAAGCTGTAATCTCTCAGGACAGGGATGATCTCTGTGTGTACATCATCTCTCACAAATTAATCCTGATCTTGGTAGACCCTCTGGATGTGAAGCAAGCAGAGAAACAGAGGTCGGAACACAAAGGAGCTGTGAAATGGTCACAGAGGAACTCTAGAGGGAGCAATGGGAGAAAGTAGAAACGAGGTTCACAGAAGGGATCACTAGCAGTGACTGGGGCTAAACATAACCTCTGCTCTAGGCTAGGATGGGAATTGGGCCAGACTAGCCATTAAGTGGAGGAACTGCCATACTCCTTTTGATGCAGATGCTCTGCAGATACTCACTGATGCAAACACAGGGCTTGACTGCATACTGATTGCCAATGTATAGACATGACCCAACCCAAGCATTAAGATGAAAAACACATCCAGAATGGACTGCATCCTTACCCACTCCTGGTTTCTCAAGGAGATTAGAAGACAGAGAAAGAGACCAAAAGGATCCTCTAATTCACCAGCCCTTCCCTGAAAACAGCTGGGCATAGGAGCCAGCATGGGCTCATCTCCACAGTAAAACCCTGGTCCTTCCTGCAGTTAACAAGATGGTCTGCTTGCCTTGCAGGCAAGAACCACAGGACCTAAGGGGTGTCCTCACCACACTTCACAAGCTCACACAGTAAGGAAATGCTTGACACGAGAAGGAGGGCCTCCCCTATATGACAGCCCAGGAAAGGGGCTGTATACGTGCGCAAAACCTGTTCAGCTGCTAGCTAGGATTGTCCATTCTAGGGAAAGCCTTGGCTAAGGCACTCCACTCCCAGCTCCTGGGGACAGCCCAGTGGCATTTGTGGGCACAAAGTCTCTCCTGGGCACTGCCTGAGGATGGCCACATCAGGAGTATCAGGAGGAGCAGAGCAGGAAGAGATGACAAGGCTTTTCATAAGGTGGGAGCAACAAAGAGAAGCAGCCGGTTGCAAAGGGGGGAAAGTACCCCTCCTACAACAAGTGTTTGGTGTTCACACTCTGCAACAACCCATCTTTTGGGCCATAAAGGGAACACTGGCACTAACTCATTGACAGTCAACAAACCTTGAGAGTGGTCTGAGGTTCATCAGGGCCAAGGAAAGAGCTCAGTGAAACATGACTGCTAGGATGTCTGCCCAGCCTCAGGCATCCAGACCCCATTCCAGTGGCCAGGGGATAGCAGGGACCCCAGGACACAATTCTCAGCCCTGCTCTGACCACTGCTGCCAGTTCTTAACTCAGTGATTGCAGGTGTGTGTCAGGAGTTATTATGCCAGCACATAAGCTGCTTGCTTGCCACTCACTCTGTTTCAATTACTGCCTGCACGCTGCTGCCCCTGTTGCCTGGTAGGCCTTGGCTCACCTGCCTGCTGAGCAGGTGAACCTGCTGGCTCTGGCAAAAATTTCTCTCCCTTCCCCTCCCCCTTCTTCTCTTTTTTTTTTTTTTTTTTTTTTAATTAAACAAAAATAAAGGTTTTTTTCAAACTCACATTTGTAATTAAATCCTAAACTGATGGCATATCAGCAGAGGGGGAGGGGAGGTGTGGCAAACAGCATGTCCTCAGGGACACAGATACATAGCACCTATGATTAACCTTGTTTGCATATTCATCTCCAGAAACCAGTGGAACACCTAAGAATGAACTGCTCCAAAGATGAGTTTAGCCCTACCACGACAAACATACCTACTGTGCCTGCATGAAGGAGTTCAGCCTGACTCTAACCCAGAGCTACCAAATCTCTACAGGCAAAGAGTGCTATCGTAGCATCTCTGATGAGATGCCTCTAAATGTAGATTTACTTTCCCTTGTCTGGCTTTTCCCTGGGGTTTTGTAGCCCAGCACAGTCTGGAGACCAGTTTGCACCACGTTTTCATATGTTCAGCATGTCTTTGGCTCTGTCTGTAGGGTGGGAACATACTCTGGAGGGGATATTGATGTCTGGAGACATAGATTCATGCCCCAGTACAAGGCAATGCTTTCAGCCACAGGTGCTGGGAGCTCTGCTGAAGAGACCCCGCAAGGCTCAGGATAGTCACAGTGTCAGTGACTGTATCACTCTCTGGCTTCATTGTAGTCTTTCCAAAGCATGGAGATCCCAAGGAGGGTGGTGAAAGGTAGTGCAATATGGGCTGGAAATGCATTCAGGAGTTTATAATAATCTACTAAGTGGTGGCAGCTGCACAGTGCCTTTAGGGCATTGTGTTTATACTCTTCTGCATTGGCATGTGGTAATTGCAGTCACTTCTGTATCCTGAAGGAGTTAAGTCTTATCTTGAAACCTACAGCTCTTCCCTGAGGAAGGCAAATGACATGGCACAGCATTCCACCAAGACTGGACCAAGCAGGTAATCCTGCATTTCCAAACACCCAGGTGATGCTCACACTACAAAGGAGCCCTTCATGCTTCTAGCCCATCCAGCTAAGCAAGCAGAGATCAAGAGCAGGAAGACTGTATTGAAAACTGCCTCTAACCCCTCAGCTCCTTGCCTGCACCTCTGTCCTCACCACAGGGGACTTTGATGAGGAAGGTGCTTCACTCACAGTCAGGAAAGCTGTTCAAGCACCAACAGGGGCTGACAGCTGATACATGCAGAAATTAGTACTCAAATCGACTGCTACGCATGCTAACCAGGAGAGCTACACTGACCTCCCTCCTCATACCCACTAATACCCTCACGCTTTTAAGAGGGTGCAATAGCTAGAAACTCCCAAAACACCTTCACACAGCTTCTCAGAAAAACAACAAACAAAAAGAGAACACAACTTCCCATTAGAAGCACGTCAAGGAGGGAAACAGCTGCTCTTAATGACCCAATCCATCAAGCTAGCACTGGCCCCATCACTTGCCTTCTAAAAGCTCCTGATCATCAGTGATTATCAAAGCTGGCCGTGTGCATTTTGATCAGGCACAATCAAAGCTGAGTGCAGCTGAAAGAGCCTTAAAAGCTTGTGTAGAGCAATTGGTATGGAGTCCTGGCTGGGGGTCAGGCTGGGAGCTGGCTGGCCACAGACTGAGTTCTTGCCCTAGCCAGCCTGCAAGCAAACAGCTTGCTTTGAAGATGAATGTAAATGCTGTGGATGTCCATGGAGCTTCATTGGCAGGAAAAGTAAAAATGTCTTGGAAAATGGCCTCTGGCAGGACGTCTCCCCTGGGGTTTTGGGATACGTGACCCGCAGGAGGACATAAAAAGCATCAGAGGTGATGGCTCTGATGGTGCATCTCACACACAAATAGGGGCAGGTGGGGCTCAGAAATTCCTTCTCACAACCGATCACCACACTGCAGGCAGTCCCCTTCTGCCTGGCCTGAATGGTAGTGTTTATCTTCCAGTTACTCCTTTACTAATGAAAATGTTTTGGGTTTTAATCAGAAAGATTTTGCTGGAGAAACGTGGGGTGAATTTTCAATCGGAACATTTCTGGCTTGTGAGGGCCAAGGCTAGTTCATGTGCAAGGAGATCCCCAGGGTGGTCACTGACAAAATATCCCACCCTCTTGATCACTATTGCTGCTGAGATAGCATAGGCTTGAAGAAAAAGTCCATGAAACACGGCCTCTTCTGGCCACTGGATTGCTTGAGGCTAATGACTTAATTTCTTCCATGCTCCAAGTCTCATCTGTAGTGCTGAGTTAATGCAAGGAAAGAAGTTCTCTTGGAAAATGAGATATGCAACCACAGATCAGTAAAAAAGCCTGGCAAGTAGTGTGGCAGAATGAGCATGATGCTGTTTGGGCATCTATTTAGTGCAAATGCAAATAAGATCATAGTAATTAGCAATTCATAAAAATATGAATATCAAGCAATTAAATAAGCAGTTTCAGGCGTTCTAGCTGAAATGAGGTCTATGCAGTGATTGTGCACTATGAACTGGGGTCAGTGGCTGCCCAGCAGCTGAATGTCTCGTTGCAGTCATTAGACACACAGGCACAGTTTCTGCTTTGCTGCATGGTTTGATATTCCTAGTTTTGTGCCCTCAGTTTTATGTGCCAGATTGGCACCTCTTCTGCTCAGACAAAGCTCAGGTTTGAAATGGAAGCCTGCTCTGGTGCTGGTGGGGGGCTAAGACTATGAGAGGGCAAAATGACAGAGATTTGCTTCTCCTTACAGAGCACTCTTAGAATTTTAGGAGGTGTTTGATGCAGCTCAGTTATGATTTCCATAATTTATCTCATCAGAGCTTCTGGTTGTAGTAAGGTCTGCCCCATCGCTACAAGATTGCTCCACATCTGCTGAGGCGCTGAGTTCTGCGAGGAGGTGAGCAGAGCTGAAATGGGCAGGCAGAAGAGAAATGGCAGCAGGATTCAAGCTTTTCACATATTTCCACCACAGGGACATGCGATGCTGTGTCAGATCAGAGCACTGCAGCTCTGGCTCTCAGCCTACCCCGTGCCAGGCTCTGGCCAAGTACTATCCTCCCTGCAAAGAGGATTTGAGAAAGTTGCCCAAGGTCGTGGAAGGAGCCAATAGGAAGGCTGCTTCAGAAACTTTAACACATCCTTCAATTTGCACACTTGAACAGGGGGCTGCAAGTGCCCTCAGCTGAGGGAGAAGACGGCTGTTAGCAATGAGATGGGGCGGCAAACACAGCACTCTCAGGGCTGCCACACCCTCTTCCCAGTGCCAAGCTCCTGTCTTCGAGCTGAGCCTGGTGATGAAGACACAGAGTGCCTGCGGGGTTAGCAGCGCCTGTAATTAGTAGTTAATGTATTTGACTCCCTGGGCTTGATTATTTCAGCGTGATTAAAAGGACCTGTAGGATGCCACTGCAGACACAATATTGCCTGTTCCCTCTCTGCTCTGAGCAGTGGGTACCCAGGCAAGCCTAACAAGGCTGTCTCCTCTCTACTGTGCATTTTGGACAAGTGTTGTGGAAGACGTCATGCAGGCAGCCAGCAACCCCCACGGTCCTGCCTCAAGCTGAGACCAGCACTGCCCAGCCAGGCATGGGTCTAACTGCTTCTTTAAAACAACTGATGAGAGCTTCTACCTCCCCTCCAGCCACTGATTCCTGTGCTATGCTGCCCATACCATTGGAAGAATGTCCCCTAATGTCTTACCTAAACCTTTCCTGCTGTGTGCCTGTGATTGGCTTTGTTTATTGAGTGGATGTGAGCTCTGCCTATTCCAGAACACTTTGCAGCTCCTTTTTGTGTGGCTGGAGACCTTTCTTTTCTCCCCTCTGCCTCTCCCTGCTCTGAATTAAACTGTCTTTATTTTTTTCAAATCAAGGTCTAGACCCACAGAGTAACCTTCTGCAATGTCCCACTTAATGTGCAGAGCCAGAGCAGAAAATGTAGTAGAAGGGAGCTGAGAGGACAATTCACAGCAACTGCTGCTTCTCCATCTCTGCAGGAGATGTTTCCAACGTGCCGGTGCAGAGCGAAGTGGATGCCAGGACACCTGAGCGTGGTGTCTAACTTCTGGCATCCTCTTCTTTGCAGTAAACCACTCTGATCTCAGCCTCTCATCCAGAGGAATCCTGAAATGTTAAGGCTGTCATTAAGGTGATTAAACCTCTAACGAAATGAGATGAAATCAGATGAAATGCACAGACCTGGTCAGCATGCTGCACCAGGAATCTAATCTCCTCTGAAAGAAGTAACTCTCATTCTTTCTCTTTACATAGCTCTGGCCCCAGGAGGAAGTTTGAGCAGGGTGAAATTTACTGCATTTACCTCCACTCAGAGCTTCCCAGAGCTGGGGAAGTTGTGTCCAGTTGGATAATGGCTGCATTTTTCATATTAGGTTCCATTTTTTTATCTGTGGAGGTGGGTTTTCTCCTGTCTAAGGGTATTAAAATCACATCAGCACAGTAATATTCGGGTGGGGGATCTCCAGTGTTCCCTGCCCAGCTTTCAGCATTGCTCCTAGATCCATTTTGCTGGCAAAGGCTTTAAGTGGCGGTGAACATGGACAGACATTCTCATTATTTGACTCAAAGCCGTGCTCTCACTCCTGCATGGTACTTTAAGCATTTCATGGGGAAATATAGGCCAGTATTTTCCATCATGTTGTCCTGCTGAGGACACATAGGCACCCTGTGGGGTCCGCAGGAGAGACAAAGGCAATGGTCAGTGGGCTTTAATGCAGCAGAAGTCTGCCTGCTGGAAAATGCATTGGGAAACATGTAGAAGTCCTCAAGCTAAATTGGTTTAAAATGTGTTTTTTTTCAGGCTGGATGGGAAATAAACTGTTTTATCTGGCTAGGCTGGCTAATGGCAGCAGCAGGATGTAGGATGTGGGCTGCAAGCTTAGAGATAAAAATTCCTAGAGGAGGCTTCCAGCAGATGTGGCTTTGTAAGGGGTGTCCAGGCTCTAGCTGCCCTGCTGTCACTTCTCCTCTGCTCAGTGCCTCTTACCCATGCTGGGCTGTTGGAAAGGGTGAAGCTGGTAAAACAGTGTCAGATGCAGAACAGTTGGATGTGAGCTGCACCTGCAGCAGCACAAGGGAGTATTTGTTCCCATGAGGTTAAGATATGGCAGTGAGAAATGTCCTCTGTAGGTTTTGGTAGCCACTGACATGTTGTACCACCACAGACTCAGTTGTGGTGTTCATCCACATGAATGCTTGTGGGCTCCAGCCAGGATGACACAAAGTAAAATTTGGCTCTAGCCATACTCCTTTATTGGCATGGAGTGAGGTAATCCTAGCAGTGGCACAGATGGGACATGAGCTCTGATATGGACTAATGAGACCTCCAGAGAGGCAAATCTCTGCCTCTGCAGGCAGTTGGTGGCCTCAGGCCACCCCAGAAGAGATCTGACTGGAGAGCCATGAACACAGACATGGGCTGTGAGGAGAGATAACAACCCACAACCCCATGATCCCCTTCTTCCACTTTTCAGGGCAGTTTGGGGCAGACTCTCTCCCACACAATGTCACCGGTTTTACACTCCTTGAAACTGGTCTGGATGTTTTGCAGCTTAGTGGCATATCCCTGTCACAAAGGCTTTACCAATGCCCTGCTTGAGGCCTTGCACTCTGAAGATAGGTGGTCAGTGCCTACGTCTTTCAGAGCCAGGTTTTGCAATCTGACAGGCTGCCACTCCTAGTTGCTAATTAATTAAGGTTTGCATATGCAGTTTAAATCGTCTGGCTGCAGCTGCTGTCGGGAGTGAGACAGCTGACAGACCTTCCTGATGCACCACAAAAACATCTTGGTTCCTCTGCTCAACCAGGCAAAGTTATCTCAGTCACTCACTGGCAAGGAGACATTTCAGAAGCACCATGAGGTAGTGTAAATTGATGAGATTTTATTATTATTATTATTATTATTCTAGCCATGGAAATATTTGAGATTTCAGGACGATTTCCTAACTTCTCAGAGAGGAAAAAATAACAGGCTTTTAATCTTCTCACAAGCTGGTGGTTCCAGGGAGGGAAGAAGGCAACTGATGTAGATTAATTTGATCGTTTCAAGTAGTTTCATGCCAGTCTCAGTTTATTTGTTTGTTTGTCTGTATTCCAACACAGAGACAGGCCAATTTGGACTCATCTGCAGCTCTCCAGTTTTAAAATACCTTGGCAGATATTTTCACTTTAGTAGTCATTTGTTGCTTTTGCCCCCAACAATTTCTGAGCTGGAAAAGTTGGGGTTGTTTTTTTGGTTTGGGGTTTTGTTTGTTTGTTGAATTTTGTTTGGTGGTTTGGTTTTTGGTTTGTTGTTTTTTTGTGTGTGTGACTGACTGTTTTGCAAATAGTTTTGGTTTTGCTGAAGCAGCATTCTGGGCAAGCACAACATTTGAAACGCCACATATGTGGCGTGTAAGTGTATTTCTGTCTGTGGACACAGACATGTTTTTTATGTCTTTGCTCAATTGTGTTTATTTTAGTCAAGAAAGCAGGGATTTAATATCAACAAGTTGCACAAAACAAGCTGGGAAGTTTCCATTTTGGATGCTGTGGCCTGATGGTGCTGCTGAATGTCCCATGCTCTCACTGCTGTGCTTCAGCCTTTCTGCTGACTCCTAGCTGTGGTTCAGGGGGTGATGGAGGTCCTGAGCACATCTGAAGGGCTCAGAAGGAGTCTATTTTCCCAGAGGGATTCTGGTGCCCTGGTGAAACAACTCAGGCCCTGTGCAGGCATGGGGCTGCTGAAGATCCAGGTCCCTGGCCAGTCAAAAGAGTAGTGAAACATGGAGAAAAGGAGTGGCACTTGATAGAGAGCATCGCCTGAGAAAAGCCATCTGGGTATGTTCTTCACCTTGCATGGATGCATGGGTGGGAGATGGCCTGTGGCTAGACAAAAGCGTGTGTGTACATTGGGTCCACCTCATGGGTTCCTTGTCAGATGTTTGTGCTATTACACTACCTCTCCCTCCCTCCCTCCCTCTCTGGAGATATTCAAAACCTGCCTGGATGTGTTCTGGTGATGTGTGTGATCTGGTATAGGTGGTCCTGCTCTGGCAGTGGGGTCGGATTAGATAATTTTTCAAGGTCCCTTCCAGCCCCTGACATCTATGATTCTGTGATTCTGTGATCTGGCCAGGCTGGATTGATGGGCCAAGGCCAGTTGCATCAGATTCAAGAAGGCTAAGTGCACTTGGGTCACCACAACTTGATGCAATGCTACAGGCTTGGGAGACAGTGGCTGGAAAACTGCCCAGATGAAAAGGACCCTGGGTGCTGGTTGACAGCCAACAGAACATGAGCCAGCAGTGTACTCAGGTAGCCAAGACAGCCAACAGCATCCTGGCCTGTATCAGAAAGGGCATTCCCAGCAGGAATAGGGAAGTAATTGTGCCACTATATACTTGGCACTGGTGAGGCCATACCTTGAGTACAGCATTCAGGTTTGAGCCTCTTACTCCACTAAGAACACTGGGTTGCTAGACTGCATCCAGAGAAGGGCACTGAAGCTGGCAAAGGGTCTGGAGAACAAGTCTTGTAAGGAGTGGCTGAGGGAACTGGGATTGTTTAGTCTGGAGGAGACTGAGGGGAGACTTAATTGCTCTCTGCAACTACCTGAAAGGAGATTGTAGTGAGGTGGTTGTTGATCTCCCAAGTAACTAGTAATAGAACAGAGGAAATTGATTAGGTTGTGCCAGGGAAGGTTTAGATTGGATATTAGGAAAAAATTCCTTACTGAAGAGTGGTCAGGGTAGCCTGCCCTGGGAGGTGGTGGAGTCCTTGTCCCTGGAGGCATTAAAAAAATGTCTAGATGTGGCATTTCAGGCCACAGTTTAGTAACCACAGTGGTGTTATGTCAATGATCTCAGAGGTCTTTACCAACTGAAACAATTCTATGATTCTACCTCTGTCTTGGTTTATTTGGGTCTAAGGTCCCTTGCCTGAGAGTTTTGTGAAGCCCAAGCCTAAATCCAGCTTGATTCCTGTGCCCTGGGCCAGCCATGCTTTTTTGAGAGCTCTGATTTTCACCTTGATCAGTAGGAAAAAACAAACTGACATGTACCTTAAAATGTTCTTTTGCCTAGATTATTGCTTCTGTCCAGGGAGCTGGTCACTACAACTCTGAAGAAGGTGTTCAGTGACCAGACTGGGTGACTTCTCTAGTTGAGGATATTAAAAGTCATGACAGATTTAGTAAATACAGCTGAAAGCTGAGGCTGAGATCCCTTTTTTAAACCTCTTTGTGGTATTCAATGAGCTTGGGGTTTGTCAGCTGCTGAATTTTGCTCCTGCCCTGCAGGACTAAATAACCTAAAGACACTCAGAAAGAGACCTGGCCACTGATGGGGTAAGACATAGGTCCAACATGCAGCTTCTGTGCAGAAAAAGCCTCAGAATTGTGTGCAGAACATTTTCAGACTTTGGCAATACCAAGATGAATGTTCATCTGGGTATTGACCTTCCTGCAAAGGCCAATGTGGAGATAGGGGTGAAATGGAGAAGGGAGAGGACCACGGTGCACAGACAATAGACAGTGATGGGTGGTGCTGGGATATAATCTTGTCAGGCCACCTCAGGCTGCAGTCAGCTCTGTGGGCACACACATGCCCTGAAGCAGATGCAGAAGAAATCTTCTTCCTTTATGATACACTACAGGCATTTCTGTCATGCTCAGCCTGGTGCCTCCAGCCTTCATGACCAAGAGGCAAAAACACCTCTGAACAAAAGAAAATCCTTATTTCGGCTCTATCATGCTCCACTTCTAACCTACGAAGTCAAAAAAGGGCCCTTTTTTTCTGGGAGTTTTCTGACTAACTCCAGCTGCCTCTTCCATTTGGCTGCAGCCAGCAGCAGGCTTAGAAATACCAGGTTTAATTAAAACAATCTTTTATGTTCTGATGCAAGGCTTATTTCCTCTACCTGGTGAGAAATGGCTCTTGCCTCAATCAGCAATTGAAGTCTGAGATTGCTGTGCTGAGCAGAATGGTTGCCACTTTCTGTTAATTAAAGCTCAGCTCGGGGTGCTGCAGCCCAACCGGCCACAGAGCAGCTCCCGAAGTTTGTCTCCAACCTCTCAGGAGCATCAAAGGGACATGGCTGCTAATGGGATGCAGGAGGAAACCTGCAGGCTTCCACCTCATTCTGATGATTTCCAAAAGAAACCATATATCATTTGTTTGGATCTTTTTTTTTCTTTCCCTTTTTCCTGTCTTTTTTTTTTCCTCTGATACACGTGCTTTTGCAACTGCTTGGAGAGCCTGTATGAAAGGAATGGCATCTCCAGCTGTATACACAGTCTTAGCATTGTCAAGAATTTTCCTCACTGATAGCATCTCCATTCCCACCAGGACTTCTCCCTGACTGATTTCTGCTTTCCCACCAGATGCCAGAGACCTTTCCTCCCCATCACAGAGCCTGGGAGGTGCTTCTGCATGGGGCTTCGCTGCTGGACATAGCAGTCCCACTGACAGCACATGGAGGGAGGTTCTCCTCCCCTCCTACTCTGCCTTGGTGAAACCTCACCTGGAATGTTGTGTTCAGTTTTGGGCTGACCAGTTCAGGAGGCACAGGGATCTACTTGAAAGAGTCTAACAGGGCTATGAAGATGATGAAGGGGCTGGAGGCTTTTTTAGAATAGAATAGAATAGAATAGGATTCAATCAGGTTGGGAGAGACCTCCAAGATCATCCAGTCCAACCTAGCACCCAGCCCTATCCAGTCAACTAGACCATGGCACTAAGTGCCTCATCCAGGCTTTTCCTGAACATGCCCAGGGACAGTGACTCCACCACCTCCCTGGGCAGCCCATTCCAAAGCCAATCACTCTCNTTCAACATCTTTCTTGAGTTGAGGAGCCCAGACCTGAGGCTTTTTTGATCAGATGAAGAGAAGACTTAGAGGGAATCTAATCAGTGTTTAATATCTGGGGGATGAGGGTCAAGAGGAAGGGAACAAACTCTTCTCAGGTGTGTCCTCTGACAGACAAGAGGCAGTGGGTATAAACTACAGCACAGAAACTTCCACCTCAACATAAGGAAGAACTTCCTTACTGTAAGGGTCACAGAGCACTGGGACAGACTGCCCAGAGAGGTTGTGGAGTCTCTTTCTCTGGAGACTTTCAAGACCTGTCTGGATGTGTTCCTGTATGACCTGTGCTAGATGCTATGGTCCTGCTCTGGCAGAGGGGTTGGACATGATGATCCCTGGAGTTTCTTTCCAATCCCTAACATCCTGTGACCTTGTGATCCTGTGATGCATCTAGGAGCGGTATTAGGGGGGATCGGGACATTTACCAGTGTTTGCTGTGAAGAAATGGAGGGCAAAGATTCTTCTGGCTAGCATATGGCCCCACGAGGCCTGCTCTAAACAAGAGTTAATGCTGAAATGATAGTATCATTAAAACCAGATTTACAATAGTGGAGTAGTTACCAAAGGATGAGTACACCACTATGTGTTATTAAAACTGTTCAACAATAAAGATCTTCCTTTACTGCAACAGCACCTCATTCAGCTTCTTTATTGTTCTCACATTAAGCTGTAATCTCTATTAATGTAAGACTCAGTATATTCATGAAAAATAGCTGTTTCACCAGTTTCCAGCAGGGGAAAGTGAGAATTGTCTGTGCTGCTTCAGGTGAAAATATCCTTGTCCTACTCTGTTGCCCAGGCATTTCCCAGCCCATGACATGGCAAGAGGGTTGCTCCTGCTCTTCCTGAAGGTCTCTTGCACCTACCTGTGCCAGACACCCTCACCAACAGCTCTCTAGCTCCAGCTCGCTACCCTGCTGCAGTCCCCTGGGCACTCTTCATTAACATTAGTGATCAAATAATGGGAAAAAAATGAGGGCTTTAAAACCTAGTGAGTGGCTACCAACAGGCACAAGGACCTTTGGCTGAGGAGAGATAGGCATGCTCATGCAGGCAAACCAGAAGGTGTGCTTCTCCAAGTAGTGGGCAGCTTGGTGGACAACCACTGATGCATTCCAACCCTGACATCTACAGTGTCTGGGGAAGTTTGCTGTGCAAATCTTCTCCAGTGTCACCACAGAGCTTGGTAGCTTATGGACTTGCCACACTGGTGAACTGTTCAGCCCCAGAGGTGCTCATGCTCATCAGCTGTGAGCATTGGTATGAGTGAGATATTGATGCCCAATTTGTCTCTCTGCAAAGGCACAGCTTTTTGCCTTTCTGGCCTCAGGATGTAGTTCCAGCTCCACAGCAGAGGCCATGTGGATGAGAGGTCAGAGGAGATGAGCCAATGTCCTGCTCTGGGGCATACCAAATGATCCATGCCCAGATAGTGAGGATCGGCAAAGCTGTTAGCCAGTGCCAGCCATAGAGGTCACAGCTGGGCAGGCTTGTGGAGTGTTCCAATGTCATGCTGGAACTGTATTTCTCTCTGCTGACAGCTTCTTCTATTTTCACTATTCAAGACATACAATCCACAGGAGAAGATGCAAAGAGCTGATCTCCAGGAATGTTTGCAGCACGTGGGCTGTTGCTTCTCACCAACACAAGCAGAGAGCAGCTTTTCCAGTAGACAACAATAACTCCACCACCAAGGAGTCTCTCGTAACTGGGGAGCTGACAGAATCCCACAGCACTCTTCCACCAGTTCTTCACAACTGCTCATCTTTTTCCTCACAGCTGTGGGGTTTGCAGCTTCAACTCCATCTGCTCTGTCCCCACAGATGTGGCCCTGTAAAGCCTCTGTCAGGTAGCACACACTTGTCACTTCACTCTGCAAGGCACGGGTCTGCAATAAGCCCCCAGGCAATACCACCCACCCTGCTGTTCTCAAAGGACGAGAGATGACTCTGCTGGCCTGAGGTTTTTGGATGCTGTGGCATGGTGCCCAGGAGAGCACAGTGGGATGGCTGGACCCAAGATACAGTTGCAGGGAAGGGAGTCTAAGAATGTGTCTGGGGAAGCGAAAGAAACAATCTTGTGTCAGCCACTTTTATCACTGTCTTTTGCTTCTAGAGCATAAAGACCCACTCCTATCACTGGAGTGCAGCATAGAGCAAAGAGAGGGCCATTAGCGTCAGTCAGCATCAGCCAGCTCAAAGCAGCATGTCTTCATGCATCTTGCAATGCAGAGGTGTGGAGAAAGTGCCTGTCTTGCTCCAGGGATGAAACAATTCCCAGATTTCAAACGGGGAGAGATTTGCAGTGGTGTCACTGTCCTTAGCTCTAAGCACGATCTGCTTCAAGGCCATTTGATCTAGTGAAACCCCATCTCTGCTGGGCCACTTGGTGAGGCACGATGTCTTGCATTTATCTACCCTATTCTCTCCCAAATGTATGTGGGTATTTTCAAGGTTTGTGATCTTTGTACCTGAGGATGTTAGAGACATTCAGGGTGAGTTTGGGAAAAGCAGGCAGGAGCAGTGCTTTGCAACTACAGAGACAGAAAGAGTTTCAGTAACGCACTTTGCCATACAGACAAGAGGCACACTGCACCCCTATCACCATTACACAGGAGACCTATGAGTCCTCTATAACTCACTTTCAGATTGAATTGTTTTGTTTTGTTTTCTGACCAGCCTAAACCACTCCTCAGCTCTTCTTGCTGTAGTAGCCCTTAGCTTCCTAACCCCATCAGCATCCACATACATCTTCTTGAAATGAGGGGTAGCTCAGGATTCAACCTTCTCTTCAAGCATTAACAGAAACTTTCCCTAGGAAACAAAACCACCAGAGCCTTCTAAGCAGATTTTTTCCTACTAGCATTTTTAGAGCACAGCCCTGCCAGCAGCACATGCATCGCATTTTCTGCAGCACCAAAGCAGCTCTACACTGAAGACCCTACAGGGAGTCTTGAGATGGCACTTCACTAGCAAACTAGAGGGAAACTGCAGCAGCACCCAGATGCTGTGGTCCCAGCCTCTGCAGCATCAGGACTAAGTACAGAGACAGATAAGACATATCTGCAAGACAGGCAATTGCCAGAAGCATCCTCCAAACCCAAATACACCTCAGAGCTCTATGGTTGTCCCTCACAGGTCTGTTATTTTTCCCTCATCCTTTATAAAGTCCTGAAGGGCTTCTCTATTCCTAAATAATCTTTCGAGGTCCCCTTGCCAAGCACAGGCCAGATCTACCCTACTTAGTGAGCTGGAGCTGTTGTCAGAGCTGACACTGCTTAAGATTTACTCCATATTCTGTGGTAGGAAAGTCCAAACCCTCACATCTGAGTTAATGAAACAGTCTGAGGAGACAATAGTTCCTGGCGCTGCAAGAACTTGCATTAGTGAGCTGGGGTTACGGAGAGCTCTGATCAATAAATATGTTGCCACAGCTTTTCAGAGCATCCATCACTTGTCAGGAAATGCATTTAGGCTAATACCTGCAGAGGGCATAAACCAGCCATAGGAATTAAAACCTGCTACATGCCAAATGGTAATGCACAATTTAATGATCGCAGGATCTGATAAATAAGCAAAACGGTGAAATGAACAAATACACTCTGGCATCAACATCTGCAACCCAACCTGGCCACATTTAGAGTCTTGAGATTAACCTGCAAGGTGCTTCCCTGGGCTCATCTGTTTGCACTACGTGGGCATCAAGGCAGCAGCCTGCAGCTCTTTCCCAGGGGAGTCCAAAGAACTTTGAGATCCAGTGCTTCTTCATCACCTCGGGTACCGGTGTAGATATGAACCTAGCAGACTTCCTGTGCAGGGAGCTCTACTGCAAAGGTCAAGGCAATGTGCTCTTTTCTATGGCTGTGCCAGGCAAAGTGAAACACAGAGGGACTGAAACTGCAGCAGGTAATTTATGCTAGATGTCAGAAAACAGCAAATGAAGAATTATTGCTGACTGCCAGAAGTGAGCAGTGAGGGGGGTTTTAGGAGAGGTTACATGCAGGACTGGCTGAGGAAAGGTGATCCTGAAACCAGAGGCTCCAGAGAGCCTCTCCAACTGCTCTAACTCTCCATTAAGGTCATTCTATGCCCAAGGCCTTCATTGCATTGCCTTACAGCAAGTCAGACCAGGCAGGAGTTAGGACTGAGTAAGAAACAACCCCTTAAGAGAGCAGAAGGAGAGGGATGTTGCTGAGAGCTTTGTTCCTGTCACTCTGCAGCACCTACCCAGGAGATGGCTCAGCACAAAGAACGAAGGATAATCGGCATGAAATTAAGAAAGGAAAATGTTCAGGTCCATAGCAAGAAAAAACTTCATGGCAAGACTTACTCTCCCAGGGAAAGCCTGGGACATTTGAAACTAAATTAAACAGTGCATTTAGAGATGCAAACAGGGAAAACATCTATGCTGCAGGAAAGCTGGACTACAGGGAGCTGAGCAAGGTGCTGCCCATCACTAATTTATGCCTGATCTGTTGTGTTATCTATTCATGCTTTCTTACCACATCAATCATCTGACTCTCTCTGGTCCTTGAGAATATGGACGGGAACCTCTGTGGCCAGCGCAGGTTGGAGATCATTAAATACCCTATTAAATACCCTGAGCCATTAACTGGTTCAAGACCAGTTAAATATCTTTGGCAACCTGAGCACAACCACGTACTTCCCATGTCAAAGCACAGCAAGTGCTGCTAATTCCCCTGAGATACTCAGCAGCACTTCAGGCAAAGCTATTATGGCACATGCAAGCAGATGAGCTGGACAGCAGCTGCAATTTGGGCAACTCCCATGTCCCTAGACCACAGACAGTAATGACATCAGGGCCATAAAGACATCAGTAAAGGGTCATAAAGACAAACGGCTGTGGCAGCACTCAAACTTCCCAGGGACAAGAAGGAAAGTCTCATGCACCCTTTGGGACTGAGGCTGGGCACCTGTCCCTCACACCATACAAAAGGCATCACCTCACTTCAAGCCACTGAATATATATAGGTGGCCATCATTCACCTGCATCTTCTCCTGGGACTGCCTTTGTCAGGTCCTGTCCTGCTTCTGCCCTAGGCAAAGCCCAGAGATGGACATCTCTTGTACGTGGACTAGAGACCTCCACTAAGCATGCCTCAGCTGTCTGGAGGTCCAAGCAAGCAGCTCACACCAAAATCTCCACAGCTTACTTTTGTTTCAAACTTGGTCAGGAAAGCCCATGCAAAATAGATGAAGGAGGGTAATTCAAGCCCACAGAAGTGGAGGTTTTTCAGCCAAGCTCGTCATGTGGGGAAACTGCAGTAGCAGGGGTTCAGCAGTTCAGGCTCTCTAATGCTCGTGCTGCTGCAGATAGCAGTCCACAGCTTAAGAGCCTAGACCCTGAAGAAGCTCATGAGGTGATTCAGGGGAACAGAAGGTCTCAGGTTTGGTTTTTCTGTCTAGCCAAGTGCTGAAGCTATTCCCTGAGCAGCAGCCCAGGCCTACCCACAGTTCTGTCCTATATCTCTCATGTCTCCCTCTTGGGCACCACTCGTCATACCATGGCACAGTGAGTCCATTCATTGAGCTCATCCAGCTGAAATGAACCTGACACAACCCATAACCCCCCAAATATGTGTTTTTTTTCAGCCAGATCAGCACCATTAGTTGACTCATTATGCACTCATAAGAGTACTGATGTTGGAGTACGCAATGGGTTGGGATTGTGCTTGGCAGGAGGGCAGTACATAACAACCCTCTCTCAATTCATGCTGCTGTGACACTGCTTCTTGTGTCAACATGGTCTTTCAGTGAATCTGTGCCGCCTCACTAGTCTCTGTAGGACAGTTTGTCATTAAAAACATGCAATTAACACAAACCTGCTTTTCCTTAACAGCCCATGAAAACATTTACTATGGTAGGAACACTTGGAAGAAAAACCTTGAACCCCACCCACAAGACATGGCCTTGAGCTGGGCTCTGTTAGCCAGACTCACTGTTGCACTTTGGCCACTTGCTTGCCTTCCTTCAGGGAGCACATGCCTCATTTTGCAAACACCCCCCTGTTTCTCAATGTCACCTCCAATTCTCACAGCAGCCTCTCCCTGATGTGATTGCATCACAAGCAGTTTACTTTCTGATTAGCACTCCAGTTACCTGCTGCAATCCCCAGGACAATCCTACTGCAGACTTGTGAGTGGCTAACAAGTCCCCAGACTAACCTGCATCTGTTTACTTTATATCCATCTCTTCTCAGCCTGGAAGGACAGAAGAGGCAGAAACATGTGTTTCAAGGAACAATAGCATCAGGATGATAACCACACATTTGTATTTACAGGTTAGATTTTGCTTTTCCCACCTGTCTCCACCTAAACCAGATTTTTGTCTTCTACAAGTGTCAGGCTACCCAAAGGAAAAGGAACCTTCACTTCTTGAGCTCCTCAGCATCACTTGCTGCTGGGAGAGCTGTAAAGGCTGTAGGCACTGTGTGTAGTTCTCTGCCAAGTCCCCTTGCAGACTGTGCCACCTATTTGGAATAATTTTTGGAAGCCTTTTCAGACACCATATAATCAGGCAGTGATATGTAAGGGACCTGGACAGGCTGGAGAGGTGGGCCCAGGCCAACCTCATGAAATCCAACAAGGCCAAGTGTAAGGTCCTGCACCTGAGTCGATGCAATCCCAAGCACAAATACAGACTGGGTGGTGAATGGCTGAGAGCAGCCCTCAGGAAAAGGACCTGGGGGTCTGGGGTGATGAAAAGCTCAACATGAGCTGACAGTGTACACATACAGCCCAGACAGCAACTGTGTGCTGGGATGCAGCAAGAGAAGTGTGGTCAGCAGGGCAAGGGAGGGGATTCTCCCTCTTTACTCTGCTCTCCTCAGACCTCACCTGGAGTACTGTGTGCAGTTCTGGAGCCCCCAGCACAAGAAGGACATGGAACTGCTGGAGCGGGTCCAGAGGAGGGCCACGAAGAAGATCAGAGGGCTGCAGCAACTCTACTATGAGGACAGGCTACTAAATTAGGGGCTCTTCAGCCTACAGAAGGCTTTGAGGAGACCTTATGGTGGCCTTCCAGTATCTGAAAGGGGCTACAGGAAGGCTGGGAAGGACTGTTTTCAAGGTCTTGTCCTGACAGGATGAGGAGTAATGGAAGAGGGGAGATTCAAGTCAGATGTTAGGAAAGGGTTTTTTACAGTGAGGGTGGTGAGACACTGAAACAAGTTGCCCAGGGAGGCTGTGGATGCTCCCTCCCTGGAGGTGTTCAAAGTCAGGTTGGATGAGGCCGTGAGCGACCTGTTCTAGTGGGAGGTGTCCCTGCCTTTGGCAGAGGATTGGAACTGGATGATCTTTGAGGTCTCTTCCAACATAAACCATTCTATCATTCTAAGAGGGAGCTCTCATCTCTGGCTCAGGTGCCACGACAAGTGAGGAACTGGGAAAAGTTATAACCCAGCATGGATTATATGCAGGACCCTCGTCACTGCAAATGCAGGAGCACTGCCTCACGTTCCAGCCTCAGCATCTAAAAGCAGAAGGGAGGAGGCTCTGCAAACACCCCAAAGTGTGTACACTTTCCACAGGGTAGAAGCTGAGCAGTGAGCCTGTATGTGCCAAAGCCAGGTGGTACACCTATCCCTGATGTGTAGCAGTGGAATGGGAAGGGAAAAGCCACAACTCCCCAAGCAGCTTGTGAGGCACAAGAGGGCAGTGGTCATCCTTCTGATATGCCCACACCTTGAGAGGTCCTGCCCAGGTTCATGTGCATGGTGGTGTGTGAACCCCACTCACCATGCAACCCTAGCATTCCAGCAGTGAAGGAATGAGCAAATCTAAAGATGTTAATGTCTTGCACAAATGTAGAACAGATGTTCCAGCAAGAATCTGAAGGAATACACAATTAATAAATGGATGGAGAAGTACTGTTTGCTTTTACTTCTGTCATTTTGTTTGGGTTTTTTTTTTGTTTGTTTTTGCCTGGAAAGTGCTGTCATGAGCCTGAAGGCCACGGCAGTTGCTCCCTGCAAGTGTCTCAAAGCTGGATGGGTGAAAGATCCAGGATGCACTAAACCCCTTTTGGGATGACTTATCTAGAAGACAGACTCTTTTATTTGACATCTGCGGCAAGGAAAGCCAACCCAAGCAAAGGAGAAGCTCTGCTGTTTCACCATCTTGCAATAATTCAGGATNAAAAAGGTGGGGGGGGGGGGGGGGGGGGGGGGGGGGGGGCGGGAATTAAAAAGCCAAACACAAAACAACCCCAAAACCCGAAGGAGCAGGGGAAGAGAGAACAACTTGCAAGGAGAAAAAAGAATCAGCCATTCCTAAACACAGTGCAGCAGCATAGCCAAACCAAACAGTAATGATTCATTGACCTGTCTTCACCCTCCTTTTTTTCTATAATAAGCAAAGAAACCACAGAAATGTGGAGCCAAATTCTCTCTCCGCTCTGAGGGAACAGGAAGGAGGATGTACAAGCTGCCACTGCCCTTTGGTGTGTTTCATCACGGTCCAGCTCCTGCATACTTCCTCCGGCCCCACCGTCAGCCCCCTTGCCCGTTTCATCTCATTTCAATTCATCCGTAGTCCTCACTGCCTTGCTGGCTCAAGTTTGCTTTCCCTCACTGAATATAGTGGGAGGTGAAAACAGGTACTTCAGCCAGGTCTCTGCTCCTGCTTTTGGTGGAGCCAGCTGGACAACAAATGCATGTGATCTCAAGCCAGTTCCACTCACAACTCAGTCTGCTATCAGTGAAGCCATCTCTATGCCAGGCTTGAGTGGTGTTGGCTTGGAAGCACCCCATTTGGACATCCAATCTGCTCATGGACCGTTGAGCAGCACCCTACATCCAAAAGCCAAAGGAACACAGCTTCCCCCACCCCACCCCAGAGAAAGAGAAAGATGAAGACCACAGCTCATCTGGTTTGTTGAACGTGCCAGAGAGCCCAAAAACCATGGACAGACTTCTACACTGCAAACATCTGCAAAAGCTCACAATGCTTCTTTCCCCATCCCAAAGGTTTGGGAGCCCTTGTGCTTCCTGCCTGCAGTGCAGCCAGGGAAAGGGCTTGCACTCTTTCTTCCTAAGCTGCACTGCACAGAGCCTGCTGAGTTGAGTTGAACAGCTTGAAGAGCTGGCAGAGCACGCCCTGAAAAGTAATGCTGGTTCCCCTGTCAGCTCTTCTCACCACTAGCACTGCAAAACAGCAGTCTCTAGCAAAGGATAGCTGACAGCAACAACAACTTCATTTTCAAATCCCCCACTCCAGCTGTTGCGGAGGGGGTTTCTGCCCTTATCGCCCGCTCGTGGCAAAGGGGAGAAATCAATAGGTGCGAGGTAGTTATAGAAAAAATATATATTTATTAAACTCAACATTCTTAACTCTCAACACCCCCCAACCACTATTTAATATTGTTCATTCATGGTTATGAAAGACCTTATGGGAAATATATCACAATAAACGGCTTACTAAGAACTCTATTCCAATGACTGGCATTCAACTATTAACAGACTATTAACAGAGAGAGTTTTCCCCGCGGCTCAGTTCCGCTTGGGGTCAATATACCACCTGCCCAACGGAGTGGGCTGAAACACCTTCTGCCCTTTGGCAAGAGATTACAAATATTACAGAGGCTTCAAAGTATTTACTAACAATTCTGGTTAGTTATCAATAATTATCAATCACCCTCCGGGGTTATATCAACTGCCTATTTACCTAAGGTCCAAACCTCTGGGAACTATGCCCGTGGACCTGTGAGGCTGGAAATCTTCCCGGTGTGAGGGGAAATAGGAATCTTCCCGTTTCTAGGGGATATTAGTGATCCTCCCGGCTTCTGGGGGAAAGGATGTAGTCTTCCCAGCTATCTGGGGGAAATCAATACAGTCTCTACCTCCTTCTCCTGGCGAGGATACCTTCTGCCTTGTCTCCTGGTTCCTCCTGGAAGCTTGGTCCGGGAACTGCTGCGGGACCGGTGGCAGGACCTCTGTTGCTGGAGAATGGGTGCTGTGCAGCACGGTTCTCACCCTGGCTGTCAGGTCGATCGCGCCTCTGGTCTGCTCCTGGTGGCTTGGCAGCTTTGGCTCTTACCAGGCTGAAGCAATGGGCATACACGGCTAGCTGGAGTCTGTGCTCCTCAGATATATAGACAGTGCAGGATCGAATGTCCTGATTAGTTCACCTCGGCTGGCTGGCTGGGAGATTCTATCTCCATATCAGCATGAGCAAATAGGCCGGTGACACAAAGTAACAGACAATAGTTGTGCCCAAGTCTAAGTATAAGCGATCGTGAGGACAGGGCCTCAGCGTGAGTGTGAGAGAGGAGAGAAGCAAGCTCTGGCGAGCTGGAGAGAAGCGAGCTAGAAGCGCTCTCTCTGGATAGAAGCGAGCTCTGTGGATAGAAGCTCTGTAGATAGAAGCTCTGTAGGTAGAAGCTCTGTGGATAGAAGCTCTGTAGGTAGAAGCACTGGCACACGTGTGCGCTCTCATTTATTAACTATGGGGTGAGATCAATTGCCCTCATTGGCCACTATTGACCAATCGGTTTGGCAGACAGCCAAACATCACCAAAATAGGCGAATTCACTATGCCTTATACCTCCATAAATGGAGAGAGCATAGGCTGGGCCACACGCTCAGTGTGGGCTTATGCAACCTGTTTACAAGCTGCTTATGTAACTTGTTTACTACACAGGCCTTAGCAGGGCCGGGGCTAGGCAGACACCATGGCACCTTGGCCTTTTGTGCCTTTTATGCCTTTTAATGTGTTTACCCGTTTTGGGCTTGTTTACCCCTGGTTTGGGGAGGAACATGCCTGGGCAGGCAAAGCAAAGTGAGGCATAGAATGAGCCTGTTTTTCGGGCCTATGGGCCCTCCACAACACCAGCATAGCCTTGCTTCCCTATCTGAGCTCCCTCAGCTGCTGTGGTAGTCAGCTACAGCCCAGGGCTTTCAGGAGAGGAGTGCCTCTAAAGGTTTTGGAATTCCACCTTCAACATTTCACCACTGTATCGTGGAGCTGTCAAGGGCTTGAGCACCATGGTCCTAGACTGTAGCCTGCAGAGGAAGGATATTTCAACATGCATTAAGTTGCCTCTGAGTTCATGTTCAATCATTTTCTGTGAGACCTAGGGGACTCAGACCCCTTTTCAAATCCACAAATTGCTTCCTTCTTTCCCCTGGGGAGCTCGGTTGCCCCTCCAGGCTTGCCAGTGGGTGAGCAGCTCAGAGGCAGATTAAAGCCCAGGGGGTCCCAAAGTAGGCAAGTTATTCAAGAATGACAATGTCCATTTCCCATTGTAGTTGAATTCCAAGGATGCATCTGCAGGCCAATAGGTCCCATCAAAAGGAATCACAGCAATAGGACAGCAATGAGCCCCTCTCCGCAGAGACATTGTGGAGCATATGACTTTTGTCTTAGTGTCTTATCAAGGCCAGTTTAAACTAAGACTTCATCCTTGCTCCCAATATCTGCACCATTTCCCACATGGCAACAGATAGCTGGCCTTGATACCCAGTCATTCAGCAGTCTGGGCCAGGCATTGCATGGGTCTCATGAGTACCAGTCCTGCCAACTGGTTAATGATGCTCTCTCTTGTTCAAGGCAGCACTCCAGTCACTGTGGCCCTTCAAGGATATGAAAAAAAAACTCGATCCAGCAGCTCAATAACACTTTGTCTTGGACACTTTGCAGACAGGCACCAGGGACCTGAGGGAGTAGTAAGAGATGCAGGAGAGCTAAAGTGGGGTATTCCTCCTGGTTATGTTTCATTTTCATGCTGTTCTCTGCAGCTTCTCATTCAAGCCAGTGAGAAGAGACAAAAGCGCTGAAGACAATCTGCCTTACGAGAGTTTCTGTTCCCATTTTGTGGCCCCTGGAGTTCTTCCTGCACTGCCCCCAAGCCTCCTAGTGAATGGCTTGATGTTTGCAGAGGTTTCTCACCTCCTCTGAGTGAAAAGACAACTGTTTGTTCAGCCTCTCGGGGGGCTGGTTATCTTGTTAGATTTGTAAGAACATTTAACAGGTTGTTTAGCAATGTGCCCTTGAAATATCTCAGGCAGCATCTTCTGAAAGTACCATCAGCATCATGCTGAGTTCAAGCTAATTATCTCCATCTCCCAGCAGGACAATTGGCTTGGTCCAGCACAGTGCTGACCCAGCACTGACAGGCACATCTGTGTCTGCCTGTCTCAAAGCCTGGGCGGGCACCATCTGAGCATTGTCTGCATCTCTTTCCTCCTCAGTTTCTTGCTGTGCCCAGATGTGAGGGTGGCAAAACAACTGCTGCAGAGATGGGAACCTGCCTGGATCAAGACTTCCTTTCTACTGACATAGAGGCTGTAATTCCTAGGCAGAGTCACAAAACATCCCAGGTTTTCAAGGGCATTCTTGACATTTCTTGATGTCTTCTGTCTGGGATAGAAGTGGCATCTCAGAGAATCCCTCAGGGCCACAAGGGAGCTCAGAACTTCCTTGCTCTGCAAGTCCCAACCTGCATGCCTCCTATGAGCCATTACAAAAGTATCCTTTCCTTTCTGCCCTCATTTGTTCTCAACCTGGTGGTATCCAGCCTCTCTATAACACGACCCATTGGAATATTTGCTTATCCCTCATTAGGTTATTTCTTGGTCTGCAAAGGCCACCCTCTTCTGTCCCAAGCAGATACTGCCAGGCCTTCTCATCCCTGCCATGCAGAGGGTCATGCCCTCTAGTTTCTCCCCGGTTTTGTTACTGTTCCTATTCAAACAGAAGAGACAATGAGACAGTGGTTTTGCCAAGTTGAACATAGATGTCTAGGAGGATATGAAGTTCTGGGGGCCATCACCAAACCAGGCTCACTCTCTTCCCTCCCCATAGGGTCAAGGATATCAGGCAGAACTGGCAGGGCTATCACAACAGCTGCAGAAAGGAAGCAGCTAGAAGATGCAATAACCATGTGGGCTGGAGACAGCTACCCCAGGAGGAATAAATGTCGCTGGTGTAAGTCACGCATCATTGCGCCCTTGTTAGCAAGTTCCAGCTTGTTGCACCTCCTGTGTAATTCATAACAACTTAACAAGGCTGCTGATGGCAAATTAGCCAAACTTCAGTAAGCAGGGAATGTGGTCATCACATTCATCCTGCTAACTGGTGGGTAATTATCTCATTGTGCCTAACATGTACTAATTGCAAACTCTACCAGTATCCTTTAAACTGTAGGAAGGGTCCCAGGCAGCAGAGGTATTTTTTCAGTGCTTTTCACACTTTTGTACATTCATTCAGGGTTGCAATTGGAGTATCAAGTGTCTTCCCCATGTTTGTAATTGCACTAGAGGTTCAGGGAGGAGCTCGTTGTTGATGCCATGGCTTTTTTGTCCTTTCAACACCATGAGAGGGATAGGGATGTTGCCAGTATTCCTTTGGGAAACGGATGAGTATGGATGCAAAGCCAGGCTTTGGGGTCTGGTAGCAGAGATGAGGGGCTCTAGTCTGCAAGGACAACACTTTGCCCTGCACAAAGCTGCATGCTTGGAGTTTGGGTGCAGCCTGGGGATACAAGGGGATGTGGCCCAGAGCAGAGAAACAGCTGTTTTCTGAGCCTGGAAAGTGCTAGAAGAGAAACCTCAGAGGTATTTCACCCAGCTGTATGTGCTATGCCCTACACCAGGGAAAAAGCTCTGCAAACATTGCATGTAGCCAGACACATGCAGCTCGCCTCTGGGACACTCCAAAATGCAGTTCCAGGCATTTGCAGCAGGGCTTCATAAGAAGGGCAACACCACTCAGCCTACATTTTCTGCCCCACCTCATGCTCCCCACGACACCTTGGTGCCCATAGTGTGTCTGATGATTGAAGGATACTCCTGTGGTCCCAGAGTTTGGGAAAGCTGTTTGTCCATTAGAGCCAAGAATGAGGGTCTTTCCAGGGTGTGCAAATGGTGATGTGCTGGATGGAAGAAGCTCTGGGAGGACAGTCAGGAGGGGAAGGACTCCTAAAAGCATCCCTGAGCATCAGGGATGAAATGGGCTTCCTGCCAGATTCTCCAGATGTTTAATACTATAAGACCCCTGCTCATCTAGTAGATCCCAATGCAAAAGGCTCCCTTGCTGAGTCTCAGCTCCGCTCTGCAATGGGATGGAGGCAGATGGTGAGCTGACAAGCTTGGAGCTCTTCCTACTGGCTTTTCTCCTCTTGCCTGATCTGAGTACCTGATATCTCTGCCTGTTAGGAGCAGTAACACAACAGTGTTAGGATATCTCTGCCTGATATCTCTGCCTGATATCTCTGCCTGTTAGGAGCAGTAACACAAACCTCAAACCTCAACATGTAGACCCAAAGGGAGATGAAGCAGGGTGGGACCCAGTCCTTGGGAGACTCTCATCCGCTGCTTAGCGTTCACAGATCGGTTTCCAAAGGGGCAGTAAGGACCAATGTAGGAAACATCCCTGTAGGGCAAACCAGTGATGGCCTGTGAACTAATCTGGTAAATCCTGCCATCCATGGAGCAGCTTGCTATGTGTGATGGTTTAGGTGTCTNGGTGCAGCTCAGAGCTCCCCAGCAGGTGAAGTGAGAGACTCCCTTATCTACGTTTTGCTTGTATTCTTATACATCTCAGCAAGCCTGTGAGCGAAGTAGACATCACCATTGTTTTCTTTTCACAGCCTGTAATCTAGTTCTCACCAAAACATTTTAGCTAGCTTCAAACTAGCACACTATGAAAACATCTTCTCTTTTTGCTCTGGGTCTACTGCAAGCATACAAGAGCACATCAACATTGGATGACAACTCCTGTTACAGCATGGCTGGTCATGGGCTACTACCCAGAGTAGGCAAACAGGCTCAGGCATGCAGAGCTGAAAAGTTACTCAAGATAACTGCTGTACAATCAAAGGCTGACATCAAGAAAAACTAAAGAAGTCTCACCATGCATGTCCTCCCCAGCTCACCAGCTGTTTTTGTCAGCTGGAGAACCTTCTTTCCAAAATGGTCATAGAAAGGCATCGCATGGATCCAGATGAATATGTCAACCCTCTTCTGACAGAGCAAGTGTTGCAAGGCAGGCAGGGGTGTCTGCTGTGCTTCACTGCACTGAAGAACCATCTTATCCTCAGACATGTGGGTTAAGAAAGGAGAGAAAAAGACTTCTAGTGGAGGAGGAGTGGGAAGTAATAAGGACATCACTGCTGCTAATTTTCAGGTTGAAGAACACCTACAGGCTCTATTCCTGCCAAATAAGCACTGAAAGAGCATTTCCCTGTTTTACACTAAGATTTTTTTTGGGCACTAGGGAGGATTTTGCACAGAGCACTTGGTTCCTAAGCCCACAGAAGAAGCCATAACACTTTACTGTGAGCCAATGGTACCCCAATCTCACCTATAATGTCACCATCACATACATGCAGAGATCAGGCAAAATCCCATTTGTCAGTGTTCACTTGAGAAAATGGAAAGTCACTACAATGAAGATGTTTATTAACAAGAATGGAAGTGAGATAAAGAAGCAGAGATGAAACATGTATGGGCAATTTTGTTGAGGTGCTTGAACCTGTCCAGAGAAGG
>WAAF01002156.1:87711-102339 GCA_013400475.1 Tricholaema leucomelas | reverse complement strand
CAGTAAAGAAGGTTCCCCTTTGTGTTGAGGTGGAACCTCCTGTGCTGCAGCTTCCATCCATTGCTGCTTGTCCTATCCCAGGGAGCAAGTGAGAAGAGTCTGTCCCCCCACTCCTGACCTCCAGCCCTATATTTATATTTTATTGATATTATATTTATTTGTATTATATTTATATTTATAAACATTTATTAGATTCCCTCTCAGTCTTCACTTCTCCCGACAAAAAGCCTCAGGTCCCCCAGATTCTCCTCATCAGGCAGTGCTCCAGTCCCCCAATCATACTCGTAGCCCTCCACTGGACCTTCTCCAACATGTCCCTGGCAGAGCAGCACCTCCAGGAAGTTGTCCTTCCTGTCTCAAAGTGGGGGCTGAAAATAGTTTTAAAAACCTATTGATATTCTCTTCTCTCTGTGTTGACAAGAGAGGGAGCCAATGGCAATGAATTTAGATGATACACTAAACTCTACATGGTTAAAGTTAAGAAAGATTAATCTTGAGGGTCTTCTGAAAAACTCCTACAGGCCTTATGAAGGCATAGAAAACTTGCTATCAAATACAAAAGCTCATGAAACAAACTGTTGTTTAGCCTGGAGAAGAGGAGGCTCAGGGGGGACCTCATTGCTGTCTACAACGACCTGAAGGGAGGTTTTAGCCAGGTGGGGGTTGGTCTCTTCTGCCAGGCAACCAGCAACAGAACAAGGGGACACAGTCTCAAGTTGTGCAGGGGAAAATATAGTATGGATGTTAGGAGGAAGTTGTTGCCAGAGAGAGTGATTGGCATTGGAATGGGCTGCCCAGGGAGGTGGTGGAGTCACTGTCCCTGGAGGTGTTCAAGAAAAGCCTGGATGAGGCACTTAGTGCCATGGTCTGGTTGACTGGCTAGGGCTGGGTGCTAGACTGGACTGGATGATCTTGGAGGTCTCTTCCACCCTGGTTGATTCTATTCTATTCTATTCTAGATCTTAAAATGCAAGCAGTTGCCATTGCAGAAACTAGGGGATTTGGCAGGAGTTTTTTCGAAGAGCAGTCCATAGTCTTCCAGTCTCTGCTGCTTCAAGTAACAGCTACGACGCATGGACCATTTAATACTGAGAATAGAGCAGATTCTCATAACCAGAGATAGATTGCTAGTTCTGGAGACAGCATAAAAGTAACAACCTACAGCATAAAAGTAAGAATCAGGTAAAAGAAAATATATTCTCCTAATTATACTGGGTCATACATTGATATATGGTGATTTTACTGCTGAGTCACCAAGAGTGCTGAGGAAAATGTTTCTGCTCTAAAACAAAGTTGGTGAAGTCTGTGTTTTCTGTTTTAAGATAAACCAGATGGGATTTTGAGCTAATCAATGCAATTGTACTTGATTTTAATCCACCATTTAATTGGAGCTTTATTCAGATTATTTACTTTGTGTCTAACATTAATTTTAATGACTAATACAATATCAAGCTCAAAGAGCAATTTGAGGTCCTTATAATTTATGGGAATAAAGGCTGTGGCTGTATCTGGGCTCAGTGGAGTCACTGAATCATAGAATCAACCAGGTTGGAAGGGACCTCCAAGATCATCCAGTCCAGCCTATCACCCAGCCCTCATCTTGTGTACATTAGCTATTCAAATCTCAGGTTTGTATACTAATTAGTTGTCTTGACTCTGTGTTTTTTTCAAGTTGCTGGTGACAAGCAAGCAGCCTAGGAAGTGACCAATCCTACATATTTTTCCTACTTAGTGGTATGGCAAGGTGCCTGTCTCCTGCCACTGACTCTGGGTGGATTCTGACAGCTGGTTTAAGCTGGATGCACAATGTAAAGATCTCTGAAACTGGTGAAACGAATCCCACATGCTCCTAAATGTAAAAGGTTGTTGCCTTTGGAGTAGGCAAAATACATCTTTTTCACCCAAACATTCTGTATCACTCCATTTATTGCTGGGAAGGACAGGGGAAGGGGACAGGTGTGATTTGTTTGGCCTGTTGTTGAGGGCAGTTGCAAAACCACAAGACATTGACATTTCTCACTCCTTGGACATTAAATGTAAATACCATTAAAAGATGATACCTGCCTGAAAGAAATCACAAAAAATACAGTTTAACACCGGTGGAAGCCAGCAGAAATCCTATTAACTTCAATTAAAATTTGCATCAGGGTAAGCATAATTCAAGGTAATCTCCCTGTTTATGGAAGTATTAAATACTGATGCTAAATATGACAAAAGAGTGTGTTCAGCACATACTTAATGACTGAGATGAATTAAGCATTCTGGATGACACCAGAGGACAGGAAATCTGTGGAATGATCATTCTTATGAAAAGCTGCTACAGTATACCAAGGATATGCCTGAACTCCTACTCATCCAGACTTGCCTTTACAATCATAGGGGAGAAACAGAGAGCTACATAGGGAAATCATCCCACATGTGATCTCAAAATGATACAGGCCATCTTCTTCTCTGCTGCAAAGAAGAAGCCTGTCTTCAATGTAGACATCTCACCCAGAGTTATCTGTGAGGGCAGAGGAGTGTCACCTCCAACTCTAAGTGCTTGTAATAATGTCCATATCAGAGTGGAAAGGAGAAAACCTCCCTCAATATTTTTACCTGGATGTCTTTTCTGAGTTTCAGCTCTGATAGAGTGTGAGCTATATAGCCTGGTTTGTCCCAGGTCTTTGTGAATTTGCAACATCTCTGTGAATAACAGGAGAGCTGTGTAGCCCTCATGCTCATGGGATAATCCTCTGATGGCATGCCATGTAAAACTGATGGCACTTAACTCATAAAAATAAAGAAATTCCAACACACAGGCTTTTAGAAGTACTTGGCTTCATTGCAAAATGTTCTGGCAGCCTCAGTTTCCCTCAAATTGTGCAAGAGAGGACAAATTCCTTCTGATAACACAAAGAGTAAATAGGATGATAAAAGTCTCCACTCAGTTCTGAGGGTAATCACTGACTTTTGCTGTTTCCTAAATGCCTCTCTGAACTTAGTCCAATAATTGCCTGTGGGCACCTCTGAAATTTTGATCTGAATTGTGTAGTTGCCACAAAGGCAATGAAGTAAGCTTAGGTCATGACAAAAAATGAAAATGCAGCCCAGAGGATTTGAGTATCAACCTAACAACTGTTATCATGACATAGGAAACACAATACAACATTGGGACCAAATACTCCGCAGTGATATATCCACACTCTCCTGCCTATTTTATATTCTGGTGGTCTTGAGAAATAATATAAAACAATCCACTTTGTCTAGGCTAAAATTTCCAGCTCAGAGCTGCACTTAGGTGTGTGGTAGAGTTAACATAAATCAGTCTCAGTCCAGTGAAGCTTACAGTGACTCGAGCTCTGCAGTTTTACCGAAGCATTTTCCCCTGAGTGTTATTTTCATCCCTTGGCCATGCAGCAATGGAGCCTTTTGCTTCACACAGCACAGGCTTAAAGATAAAAGCACATGTATCAGCACTGTGTCCATATTTGAATCAGCGTGACATCACCACCTCTCCTCTCTTCTCCTCTCTGTCTGCTCTTCCTTACACCTTAAAATCACTGCAAAAGGCACCTCCAGGAATAAATATTCCAGGCAGACCTGGACCGACTGGAGAGCTGGGCACAGAGCAAGCAGATGAAGTTCAACAAGGACAAGTGCAGAGTCCTGCATCTGGGGAGCAATAACAAACTCCACCAGTACAGGCTGGGAGGTGAACTGCTGGAAAGCAGCCCTGTGGAGAGGGACCTGGGGGTCCTGGTGGCTAACAAGTTAACCATGGCACAGCAATGTTCCCTGGTGGCCAAGAAGGCCAATGGGATTCTGAGGTGTATTAGGAAGAGTGTGTCCAGCAGATCAAGGCAGGTTCTCCTCCCCCTCTACTCTGCCCTGCTGAGACCTCATCTTGAATACTGTGTTCAGTTTTGGGCTCCTCAGTTGAAGAGGGACAGGGATCTGCTGGAGAGGGTCCAGTGGAGGGCTACAAGCATGATGAGGGGACAGGAGGGCATGGCTGATGAGGAGAGGCTGAGGGACCTGGGGCTGTTTAGTCTGGAGAAAAGACTTAGAGGGGATTTGATGTTTATAAGTATCTGAGGGGTGTCCAGGAGAGGGGGGGAACAGGCTCTGCTCACTGCTCCCTGGGACAGGACAAGGAGCAATGGGTGTAAGTTGCAGCAAAAGAGGTTCTGCCTCAACACAAGGGGGAACTTCTTTACTGTGAGGGTCCCAGAGCACTGGAACAGGCTCCCCAGGGAGGTTGTGGAGTCCTCCTTCTCTGGAGCCTGTCAAGGCCTGTCTGGATGTGCTCCTCTGTGATCTGTGTTAGATAGGATTGTCCTGCTCTGGCAGGGGGGTTGGATTTGATGATCTCTTTGGGTCTCTTCCAACCTCTAACATCCTATGATCCTATGGTATGCCTTACTTGAGAGCAAACTAATGTGATTCCTCTCTAATTGCCATAAACCTAGCACACCTAGCACTCACAGAGGTAGCACTTAGTGCATAACAGAGCACTAGATGTCAAAATTGTAAATTCCTTAGTCAGGCTGGCATTTAGTCACTCTATCCAATGAGATGAGAAAATGATCTTGAAATAGAAGTAAGTATATAAGTATATGTTTGCATTTCTGAGGATAGAATTAAAACATCTTGCTTCATTTGTGAGAAACTTGCAATTGAGGTCTATCACAAGAGGAACATGATCTTTGGGCTGATGAAACTGAGTGAATTTCACAGCCTTGGCAGTTGAGGGTTGAAGATCTCCTGATACAGTAATTGTGCACGTTCCACTCCCAAGAGATGGGAGAGGATTACTTGAGGTTTGCTGAGTGTTGGGGCTTTTTATGAAAGGTTTATTGCCACATTTCATCACTCTGTGATAAAAGTTCCTTCCTCCATGAGGAAAAGCAGCTGACACTGGCAGTTTTCAAGTAAAATTCATTGCAGGATAGAATAACAGCAGAGACTGTTGTGATTTTCTGATGTGACCTCCCGTCCAGCCCTGACAATAGAAATTATCACATTTCTGGAATAAAGTGGATAAAGCATGAAAAGAATGTAAGACCAGATGCTCTCATTCTCCTTGTGCTGTTACTTCCCTCAACTCCTATGAGGTCTAGATTCATAGCCTTTCTGAAAGGCACAGATGGGGATTTTTTTCAAGGTGGTACCACAAAGTGAGTGAAAATGTCTGAAAATATAGGCTACAATCTTGTTTTTCCACAAGTCCCTTGCATTGGGTCGTAGAATCATAGAATGGTTTAGGTTGGAAGGGACCTCAAGGATCATCCAGCTCCAACCCCCTGCCATAGGCAGGGACACCTCCCACTAGAGCAGGCTGCTCAAGGCCTCATCCAGCCTGGCTTTAAACACCTCCATAAGGAAACGTCATCCAGAAGGAAACCAGGTACTAGACAGAGAGTAGCTGGGAAGGAATATAACCATGGGGAATAAAAGCACTCATGAGGAACGTACAGGAGCAGGAGGAAACCCTTGGCAGCTGGTACAGTTCCCCTGACTTTGGTGGTAATGACAGCCCAAAGGAGACTTGGCCTTTGCAAAGCAGGAAAAAAACACCAACTGAGACAAAATAGAGAAGGAACTTACATAAAAAAGAAAAGGCTCCTCCAATGGTTCTACAGTCATCACTCAAACAGAAAAGAACCTCTTCAAAGAGATACTTCCCTGTAGCAAAGGGAAAGTAATTGTGAGGTTAATTTACCAGAATGAAGTTGATATGGCTGGATATTATTCCTTTCTTGATGTGCATGCTCTTCTGGTGCTTATTATTGCATTCCCTTTACTTCATCTTTTCTTTTTTTCCTCAAAGCATGACAGAAAAACATCCATTTCATCTGGGCTTTGAAGACAAAATAGTCAGAAACTGCCTCGGAGTTAGATCTCTTTCTTCAAGTCATAGTTTTCTGGAGATGCACCATGTCATCTGTTTGGCACCTTTCTCTGACACACCTTGAGGCTTCTTCAGCTCTTTCCTAACTTCAGGCCCTCATCTGAGATGCCTGCTTGCCCAAGGCACTCTCTATACCCAAAGGGTTCTCCAGCAGACGTTCCTGATCTCAGTAACTTATCTCTTCCCAGTGATTATAAGGAAGAGCAGTGCAGCTAACTACCTTTTAATTACCTGAAATTAGAAGGGATGAAGCTCAGAAGCAGCATTAAAAACTGAATGCAATATTCCTTGTAGCAGCTATACAGATGTTACCCCATTTCTTAGGTTGCTGCTGACCTATATTGAATGATCTTTTCTTTAAAACCATACAAAACAAACTAACAAACAGTCTGCTTGATCTTGTCATTTCCAGTATTAACTATCACTAGTTACTCCACCTTTACTTGCATGAGTATTTGGATCTTTTAATCCTTTTTATTATTAGATTGTTATTGTCATAACGATGTCATTTCTTCTACTTGTGGNTGCCCAGCCCTGCTGCTATTGCACACTGCCTTATTGCTTGCCTGCTAAACTCCACTGCTGCCAGTTACCAGGAGCAGACCCTGGATGCCTGCACGCGATCGGCCTGTGTGGCCAGCGTGACATGGTGCTGAGACTGCACCACATCTGCCTTCTGCACCTGAAGGTCCTGCCTAGAATCCCTGGGCATATATAGAGATGGTCCAGAAGAAGCCAGCAGACAAGGGCAGAGATTGGCTGCATCCTTTCCCCAGAAGCCGGCAAGATTCAAGCCTCAATGTCCAACAAGACAGAGTCCCCTGGAAGCATTTGGGCACTGTCTGGACTGTGGCTGGCTCCTGTGAGGGTAATAATAATAATAATCTGTGAGTAGATGCTTAAATGCCTCTTTGTAATTCTCTACTGCCTTCTGCCATAGAGCAGAAAGAGCTCCTTGAGCCCAGCTACTGAGCAAGCGGCATACTGACCTCAAGCGGTGTTTGACCGAGGGAACCTTCTCTTCCAGTTCTATTACTGTTTATTCATTTTGCTGGTTATTACTGGATCTAGATATCATCCAGAGAATGTTTCCATCACTGTGTAAGAACCAAAATATTATTAAAATGAGTGGTTGGGAGTGGCAGAGTTCTGAATAGCAACATTGATAAACAATATTAATTTGGGGAAAATATCATCTCGCATCAATTCATTTCCCCTCCCCAACAGTTATGTCTCCAGGAAACATTCAAGGTCAGGCTGAATGGGTCTCTTATCAATCTGATCTAGTTAAAGATGTCTCTGCTCACTGCAAGGCAATTGGGCTAGATGGCCTTTAAAGGTGACCTTTAAAGGTTCATTTCAACTCAAACCATTGTATGATTCAAAGGAAACAACATTGTTGTTTTTAGTAGAGGAAGAAGATAAAATAATCTTAAACACAGAGTCGAAAGCCAAGTCTGCATAATAAACAGTAAGGTTACTTTAAAACATCATTGTCACTTTAAACTTCCTATTCTGAGACCCGTGAAGTGTCATATTACCTAAATATATTGCACATCACAAAATGTGAACATCACTCTAGCCTGTGATTCAGGAAAGCATCCCCTTCAGGAAAATACTTAAGTGTGTACTTGAATGATTGGGTTTAAATGCACGTTGAAAACTATGTGTGAACAGAGATGGAGTTATGTCTGTGCTTAAATACTTTTCTGAACTGCCTTCTCAATTATATTGCCTTAAACCCAAATCTGTCTGGTAAAATTTCTTAAACTACTTTGGATTCACTCCTGTACAAATGAGTTCCATTGGCTCAGCTTCATTTTATTCACAGTAAATCTCTAATCATCTAAGGAGTAAGGTTGAGGCCATCCTATTGGAAATTAGGGAAGGGATAATTTTTGTCTGCCACAGCCCTTAGGATATAAAAATAGCCTGTCATTTTTTGCTAATTCTCTACAGAATACTTCAGGCATGTCTATGGTGGAAACTGGAGGTAAAACATTCATGAGAAACATCCTAGAGGAGACCAATATTATTCTAGAGTGCATTTTAAATGCTTGGAGTTTGTTTTGGTTTAAGTACCTCTGAGAATAAAAATATTGACTATATAGGTTGGCTACTGAAAAAAGTCTTTGGTTTTTTTTAAGCATATTGGATTTATCTTCTTTATGAAATGTTTGTTATGTTCCCTGCTCTTCTTTTGAGCCCATAGGGATTTTTCAACCTCGTTAAAATGTGCCATCTGCTAAAGACATCCATTACAATATTACAACAACCTAAATTTATGTGCCTGCTTTATTCTTAGGATGAACACCAACAGCTTGAAGTTTAAAGAAAGCATCATGCTGTTACATAGGAGTTTTCTTCAGTTTTCTTTCCTCAATCAATGCAATAAATAAGAAAACTTCTCACTAGTAACCACATAGGAAATATTTTCTCTTGTGAAGGCAACTAAGATTATATGATCACTTCCAGGTCAGAAAGACTGAAATTTTTGCTTGTACCCTCAAAGTATCTAGCATGGCCTAAACAAACAAACAAACAAACAAACAAAGCAAGCAGATATGCATGTGTTCTCAACTGCATAAACAATTGCACCTTTACTAATATTGTTATTTGACTATACAGTAGTCAAAGGCTTGTGCTATAGTGCACTATATATTATGTAGAAGCATGGCTCTTGAAGACCACAGATATGTCACAGTGTCACAGTGTCACAGTCTCACAGTATTACCAAGGTTGGAAGAGACCTCACAGATCATCAAGTCCAACCCTTTACCACAGAGCTCAAGGCTAGACCATGGCACCAAGTGCCACGTCCAATCCTGCCTTGAACAGCTCCAGGGACGGCGACTCCACCACCTCCCTGGGCAGCCCATTCCAGGGTCCAATGACTCTCTCAGTAAAGAACTTTCTCCTCACCTCAAGCCTAAATTTCCCCTGGCATAGCCTGAGGCTGTGTCCTCTTGTTCTGGTGCTGGCCGCCTGAGAGAAGAGAGCAACCTCCTCCTGGCTACAACCACCCCTCAGGTAGTTGTAGACAGCAATAAGGTCTGCCCTGAGCCTCCTCTTCTCCAGGCTAAACAATCCCAGCTCCCTCAGCCTCTCCTCGTAGGGCTGTGCTCGAGGCCTCTCCCCAGCCTCGTCGCCCTTCTCTGGACACGTTCAAGCATCTCAATGTCCCTCTTAAACTGGGGGGCCCAGAACTGGACACAGTACTCGAGGTGTGGTCTAACCAGTGCAGAGTACAGGGGCAGAATGACCTCCCTGCTCCTGCTGGCCACACCATTCCTGATGCAGGCCAGGATGCCACTGGCTCTCTTGGCCAAGATGTACATGTCAAGATGTATTTTATTGCATCATATTTTTACATTTTTCTGTGAGAGAGAAAAGGTACCAGATCCATCAGATGGTCTTAAGAGAGCATAAGCCTACCGAGTTAACTGGAAGTACTCCTATCATGTCATCCAAATAGCTAATCCACGGATATATTTTTTTTCACTTTGGCAAAAGCTAGCAACAGAGCAATAAGTTAAAGTGATAAATCATGGAATGTTCCCTAGTGATGGTGAATGATGCTGGATATGATTACCACAGAAGTCTACTGCAAAGCTTAGATGAGATTTTGCTCTCATATTTTAGCCTTTCAGGATTCAGCCTCATTGCTCACAGTTGTATATGTGATTAATTCACAAATACTACAAATAAATCCTTTAAGAAACTGAAGAATAAAAGATCACCTTCATCTTTCCAGGAGTTGTGGGGGCTCTATCTCTTTGTAAAGGAAATACTCTCTTTTCAATCAGTTTTCTGTTAGCCTGAGTTGGCTATCTCTCAAAAACGATATCAATGAAACTCAGCAAAATTATTTTTATGGACAGAAGTGTTGGGGAGAGGAAACTAATTGATGCGAGATGATATTTTCCCCAAATTAATATTACTTATTGATTTTGCTATTCAGAACTCTGCCACCCCCAAACACTCATTTTAATAATATTTTGGTTCTTACACGGTCATGGAAACATTCTCTGGATGATATCTAGATCCAGTAATAACCAACAAAATATAGAAACAGTAATTGAACTGGAAGAGAAGGTTCCCTCGGTCAAATGCCTCTTGTGGTCAATACGCCACTTGCCCAGTAGCTGGGCTCAAGTTGCTCTTTCTGCTCTATGGCAGAAGGCAGTAGAGAATTACAAAGAGGCATTTAAGCATTCACTCACAGGTTATTATTATTATTACCCTCACAGGAGCCAGCCACAGTCCAGGCAGTGCCCAAATGCTTTCAGGGGACTCTGTCTTGTTGGACATTGAGGCTTGAATCTTGTCAGCTTCTGGGGAAGGGACTCAGCCAATCTCTGCCCTTGTCTGCTGGCTTCTTCTGGACCATCTCTATATATGCCCAGGGATTCTAGTCAGGACCTTCAGGTGCAGAAGGCAGATGTGGTGCAGTCTCAGCACCATGTCACGCTGGCCACACAGGCCGATCGCGTGCAGGCATCCAGGGTCTGCTCCTGGTAACTGGCAGCAGTGGAGTTTAGCAGGCAAGCAATAAGGCAGTGTGCAATAGCAGCAGGGCTGGGCACAGCAGAGAGAGCAGGCAAAGAGCAGGGAAGCAGAGCAGGGAAGCAAAAGCAGGTTGTTCACCTGCCTATCTCCTTTTATCAACGTGGGCCGAGATTAACTGCCCTTTGGACACAAGAATAGCCATCAGGATGGCAGTTAGCCAAACCTTACCATCTTATGCAAAGCCACAGGCTCACTTTTCCCTAATTTGGGAAAAGCACAGGCCTGGCACTAGGCAGGTACAAGCTAAGTGTGTGTACACTTAGTGCCATGGTCTGGTTGACTGGCTAGGGCTGGGTGCTAGGTTGGACTGGATGATCTTGGAGGTCTCTTCCAACCTGGTCGATTCTATCCTATTCTATGAGCACAGCTTCTTGAAATACAGTGCAGTCTTATTCTGAATGGGATTTCCTGTGGGCGTGCAGCTAATTTTGTGGAAACATACCTACCGTGTCCCCCTACATCTATGTGCTAGTTTGCAGCTAGCTAGAATGTGGTGGTGAGAAGAACCACCACAATCTATTTAAGATATCTTGCATATGAAAAGAAGGAAAAGCCTGGATGAGGCACTTAGTGCCATGGTCTAGTTGACTGGCTAGGGCTGGGTGCTAGGTTGGCCTGGATGATCTTGGAGGTCTCTTCCAACCTGGCTGATTCTATTCTATTCTACGGAAAGTGGGCTGATATTTCTTCACCCTTCAGATTCTTCGTATTCTCTACACCCTCACATTTCTGAAGTGATAGCATTACTGCAATACTGCAGCTAGATACCCTTGGCTATTTCTGCAATTAGATTGTTGTTTAGATTAATGTCATAGAATATACTTCCTTCCCACACATTTGAATCTCTTGAAATAGCACATATTCTAGTCCTCAAGCTGTATATAATCTATGCTAATGCATTTCTAATTCTGGCGGATGTCTCTGGATAATATTTTAGTAATGCATATTGATGCCAAATGGTTTTTAAAAGTTAATGGTCCATTGTTAAAAATGGTATCTCGTGGTTAATGGGAGTTCTTTCTGAATTTAAGATGCTTCACTGTGCAAAATGTAACCCCAGCAGAATGGAAAATTCATTGATATGAGTAGTATCCCACTTTAGCCTCTGATTTATGCCTTCCTGTCCAATACAACTAGATGCGTTTTGCAGAAGAGATGAACAGTGAAAGAAAAAGATGTTTAAATCCAGAATCTGTGTTTTCCAGGCCTGTTTTTATAAAACCTTGCAATATGTCTGATGACATTCTATCCAAAAGAGAAATGCTTTGGGGCTTCCCCTTCTCCTGTGGTATAAGAAATGCTGGCAATCTGATCTAGCAGAGTGGCAAAAGAGAAAAGCACAAGAGCGGCAACAAAGTTTGCCTGCCTTGTGTGACACAACACGTGCAGCAGGATGTACCATGGTATTGGTAGCACATCCTTTGCCACCTTTCCTCTCAAACTGCAACCTCTCTAGTAAGTTTGTGACTTGAAATTGTACTAAAGCAGACTTCCAGTGTAATGTGCTGCAAATTCATCTCCAACCTGAACCACAAGTTTCAGTCAAAGTAAATGCTGGCAGAGGATTGTGGAAAAATATATGTTCCTTCAACAGAACAAGGGGACACGGTCTTCAAGTAGTGCCGAGGGAGGTCTAGGCTGGATGTTAGGAGGAAGTTCTTGACAGAGAGAGTGATTGGCATTGGAATGGGCTGCCCAGGGAGGTGGTGGAGTCACCATCCCTGGAGGTGTTCAAGAAAACAGGAATGGTGTGGCCAGCAGGAGCAGGGAGGTCATTCTGCCCCTGTACTCTGCACTGGTTAGACCACACCTCGAGTACTGTGTTCAGTTCTGGGCCCCCCAGTTTAGAAGGGACATTGAACTCCTTGAGTGTGTCCAGAGAAGGGTAACGAAGCTGGTGGGAGGCCTTGAGCACAGCCCTACGAGGAGAGGCTGAGGGAGCTGGGATTGTTTAGCCTGGAGAAGAGGAGGCTCAGGGCAGACCTTATTGCTGTCTACAACTACCTGAGGGGTGGTTGTGGCCAGGAGGAGGTTGCTCTCTTCTCTCAGGCGGCCAGCGCCAGAACGAGAGGACACAGCCTCAGGCTGTGCCAGGGGAAATTTAGGCTCGAGGTGAGGAGAAAGTTCTTCACTGAGAGAGTCATTGGACACTGGAATGGGCTGCCCAGGGAGGTGGTGGAGTCGCCGTCCCTGGAGCTGTTCAAGGCAAGGTTGGACGTGGCACTTGGTGCCATGGTCTAGCCTTGAGCTCTGTGGTAAAAGGTTGGACTTGATGATCTGTGAGGTCTCTTCCAACCCTGATGATACTGTGATACTATGATACTATGATACTATGAAAAGACTGGATGGGGAACTTAGTGCCATGGTCTAGATGACTGGATAGGGCTGGGTGCTAGGTTGGACTGGATAATCTTGGAGGTCTCTTCCAACCTGGCTGATTCTATGATTTTATGAAATATACAGCTCATCTTTGGAAAGATAGGAAGGAGAAAAATGTTCTTTGGTCAGTTAAAAAACACTCAAAAGTTGAGCTTCCAGAATTAAAGTTTTCCTTTTATATTTAATTGTGGTTATTTTTTTTGGTTTGGTTTGCTTGTTTGTTTTTTCTTTTTGATGTGTGAACTGCTCTGCCAGTGTTTCCTGGCCACATGGAAAATGCTTGCTGAACATTGATAGAAAGTTTTGACTTACAGACATCTCAGTTAAGATACATTCAGAAGTTGTTTTTTATAAGTTCTATGATTCAGATTTTTTTTTAAGTCATTCTGGGAGACTGTCACACTGCAACAAAAACTTATTCTTGCAGCTTATCCTTAAGCATTTTTTTCCCCTAAGAACATACTGCAGCAAGAAAAATTAATTATGTAAGATGAAGAACAAGATTGAGGGCTGGGGGAAAGTAGAGGAAGACATTTTTCCTAGCTTTTGAGGAAAAAGACAGGCCAAATGTGTTGATTTTTCCTGAGCTGCAATGATAATGAAAAGTAGGTAGTGGTGGGTATGTTAGTTATGAGTTGTGGATAAGCTAAAGAAAGATCACTTAGGAAACCTAGTGTTTGTTAGTGCTGTTGAGGGAGGCTTCCAAACATGTTCAGGTAGTCCTCCTAAACCGATTAGCCTTTGGATCATTCCAGTCTTCTGGAACCAAAAGATCAAATTCTTGTCTCCACAGTTCTTTAGTCTGACAAGGCAAAACCAGAAACAAAACAAAACAACACAAAAGTAAAAATGCACACAAACAACAGAACACTCTCACCTGTGTTTCCTGGTTGCCAACTGCTGCTGTTGATATTAACTTATCTGCTTCATCTAGAATAGAATAGAATAGAATAGAATAGAATAGAATAGAATAGAATAGAATAGAATAGAATAGAATCAACCAGGTTGGAAGAGACCTCCAAGATCATCCAGTCCAACCTAGCACCCAGCCCTATCCAGTCAACTAGACCATGGCACTAAGTGCCTCATCCAGGCTTTTCCTGAACACCTCCAGGGATGGTGACTCTACATCTGCTTTTGACACTTCAGTCATTGCCACATGTTTTTTTTTTCTCTTGCATATTTCCCTATTCCTAAGTATTAAATTTACACATGGGGATTGCATACTTTCCTCCTTAAAGTCGAGAGGTTATGGTAGCCCTGATGAGGAAACTTGTACTCCCAAGTGGAAGAAAGGGGTTTATATCTGTGAATTCTTCCTGACTGCCAGACAGCCCAAATCATTCAACAGTTGTCAAAACTCTCCAGTGTAGGACTGACATCATTCCAGGACTAATGTATAAATTGGATAGTTTCATGTGACAGGGAAAGAACTTCATATAGGGCTTTTGCCATATGAGGAATACCTAATAGTGGAGAACTGGAGCAGGACTGTGAGGCTCTTTGCCACCCAGTGCAGGAATTATAGGGAATTTAATTGTCAGACCATGATATCCATCATGAAGGAATTTCCTGACATTGAAAGAGAATTATGGCCAACAGGGGAGGAGAAGGCTATAACACAGGGAAAATCATAGAATCATAGAATCACAGAATGGTTTAGGTTGGAAGGGACCTCAAGGATCATCCAGCTCCAACCCCCTGCCATAGGCAGGGACACCTCCCACTAGAGCAGGCTGCTCAAGGCCTCATCCAGCCTGGCCTTAAACGCCTCCAGGGAGGAAGCA
>WAAF01002156.1:26845-87503 GCA_013400475.1 Tricholaema leucomelas | reverse complement strand
CTGTGCCTGGGATTGCACCGACCCAGGTGCAGGACCTTACACTTGGCCTTGTTAAACGTCATGAGGTTGGCCTGGGCCCACCTCTCCAGCCTGTCCAGGTCCCTCTGGATGGCATCCCTGCCCTCCAGCAAGTCAACTGTGCCACACAGCTTGGTGTCATCTGCACACTTGCTGAGGGTGCATGCAATTCCTCTGTCCATATCATTGACAAAGAAGTAAAGTAAGCACAATCAGGTATTGGATGAGATTTGCATGTCTCCCCTCTATTTTAAAGGATAGCTAACAGCTTTACCCATTGCAGAATACTGCAGCCTCTTTGCAGGAGAGTCTAGATTCTGCCAAGATGCCTTGTCTAAGCTTGCAAAGCTGTTTACTCTTTGGCCATCTGGCAACATGCAAGCATGAATAAAAGAAACAGCTCTAGGCCTTCAAGCCAGAGAGAAAACGTCACTTAATCCAGGAAAGATAATTGAATAATGTGAAGAACAAGAACCTCAAAAGTACTGGGATATCTTATCCCACTGATAAGGTGAGAGTTAAGTTCCTGGACACCTTAGAAGATTTAAGAAAGATTAGAGGCTTTTTCATTCATTAGACACCTCTACCAATCAGTTACAGGGAGAAAAGGCATAGAATTACTGAGCTGTGTTAAGTATTCTGATGGTCTGAACAAGCAATTGAAGTGAAACAGTTTAGGAGTCTCTGCTGACTAATAGAGGAAAAGTATTCAAGACACAAGGAGAGAATTGAGAGTGTGTGTTTGCTAATACATGACTGAATCTCCTATTCCAAGGAGAAGTTTATTAGTATGTTACAACACTTTGGTGTGCACCTACAAAAAAGGATAAGTTGTGAAGGGTTTTAGAATTGTTACACAGACTCTGAAACACAGAAATCATTATGGCATTAACAAGTTAGAGGGAGAATCCAGAAGGAAAAGAGATAAGATGTAAATCAATCATCATTCCTGTGCAAAGTGTAAGCAAGATGAACAGAAAAGAAATACAGAAAGCAGACAAAGGGTATTTTACCTAGAATAAAACATTTATCACAGAAAACCAGGGAGCAAATCAACTAATTTTGAGTTTGCTTTATCTGGTTTAAGTCTCTTGGTTTCAGTATTATGATGCCAATTAACTCCTGCTGAGCAATAAAAGCTCTGTAGAAACCAAATTAGAGCTCATAGAAGCCAGAAGAAATAAAATGAGCTATGCACAGCATAGCTGTCTGAGCTGGTTCCCTGAGTAAGTCATCATAGTTTGCCTTTGTAATCCATGGGGTGAAATATTCACTGTTGGGTCGTAATTCGTCTGTCCTGATTTAGAAGCCCTCGTAGAATAAAATGAATTCTCCCCTGAAAACACTCTCCTGGAGTAAAAAGAGCATCTAAACAGCTAGCTCAGAGTTACATGTGTTCAGACAAACCCCACTCCAGATGTTTTGTAAATGCATGAGATGCCAAGGAAGAAACTATTTGATTTGAAGTAAATCTGTACATAGCAAGGAAGAAAAAAGAATTAAGGAGTTGTATCTTGGATTCCCATTCTCTTACGTATTTATGTATCTAACAACCAATGCAAGCAATGGCTGTATCCATACCAGTTACCAGAACTTGCCATTGTTTATTTTGCAACCTGGAGCCAGCTAGCAATGTGCCCTTGTGGCCAAGAAGGTCAATGGGATCCTAGGGTGTATTAGGAGTGTGTCCAGCAGATCAAGGGAGGTTCTACTCCCCCTCTATTCTGCCCTGCTGAGACCTCATCTCGAATACTGTCTTCAGTTTTGGGCTACTCAATTGAAGAGGGACAGAGATCTGCTGGAGAGGGTCCAGCAGAGGGCTAGGAGGATGATTAGAGGACTGGAGGGCATGGCTGATGAGGAGAGGCTGAGGGACCTGGGGCTTTGTAGTCTGGAGAGAAGAAGACTTAGAGGAGATTTGATAAATAAGTATCTGAGGGCTGTCCAGGAGAGGGGGGACAGGCTCTGCTCACTGATCCCTGGGATAGGATAAGGAGCAATGGGTGTAAGTTGCAGCAAAAGAGGTTCTGCCTCAACACAAGGGGGAACTTCTTTACTGTAAGGGTCAGAGAGCACTGGAACAGGCTGCCCAGAGAGGTCGTGAAGTCTCCTTCTCTGGAGCCTGTCAAGGCCTGTCTGGATGTGTTCCTCTGTGATCTGTGTTAGATAGGATTGTCCTGCTCTGGCAGGGGGGTTGGACTCAATGATCTCTTTGGGTCCCTTCCAACCCCTAACATCCTGTGATCCTGTGATCCTATAATCTGTCAACATCCATGTTTCCATTTCCTCACCTTCAAAGGAAAGTGTCTCCTGGCCTATAATACATCCTAAACTGTGTCTGGGTCCCCTTTGTGAGAAAGCTGCTTGGCCTAGACCAAGTCTGTGCATTCTGACAAATCATTCTGACAGTGAGAAAAATGGCAAATGGATTTGCAGTGCAGGATGTTGTTTAATGTACTGAAAGTTACTTTGTAGGATAGGTATAAGAATATGAGCTTCAGTAGCCTATAGCACTTCAGTAGAGAGTATACCTCAGTGCATGTTGAATCCAATTCCAAGTTATCTTGTCTCCAATTTCAATAAATACATTTGAAAGCTACAAAAGAAGGTGCTAATATTGTGAGAATGAATGACAGCTGGTGCTGATAAATGGGAAAATTTGTTGAGTAACCTAAGTGTATCTGAATACAGAAAATACAGTCAATGGGAAGTGGGAATTAAAGTGATCACTGGCAAATAACTGATGCCAAAGCCAGCCAAAAGAACAGAAAATGACTATATTTTATTTCTGATCACTTCCTACAGCAGCATGAAACAATCACAACAACATAGAGTTAAACTTACAGCTTATCTTTTAAGCCAAAAAATAGGAGAAATCTGGAGTTCCACAGTGTCACTTAGCAGTAAATGAGTAGCAAGCGGTCCAGTCTAACAATGAGTATGTCTTGACAACTCACAGTGGGAACAGGTGGGATAAGAATGCCACTGCCACTGACAAAATATCTAGGTCAGACTGAACATACAGACTTTCAAAGAGGGTGCCAAGGTGATTAAAAGCCAGCTTAGGCTTTTGGGGAAGAACAGATAAGGTCTGTGTGATTACCTCCAGGCATCACCTAGCGTCACCCTCATTTTAAGTAAGTGGTGCAGTAGGATTATTGCTAAAGGTAAACTTACTCTGTAAAGGGAAGGTGTTACAGTGAAAATTATGTTTTAAAAATTAAACAAGGAGAAAATAATTTCACCTAGAAATAGTAGATGTTTGCATATATTGTGCAGCTCAAGTTGATTCAGCTACTTCAGCACATAAGGGCTACCATATGCCAAGTGACTTTAGAGACCTATGGGAATCACATGCTTTTGTTGAATCACAAGCAGAAACCATTAGGTTTCTGTGACATCTTTAGAGGCATGACGTGCTGGTCTAGCGGCACTTGAATCAAGATAAGGCTCCCCTGGTTCTCACTGTATCAACAGAGATCAAAGAGAAGATTCAGCTGCTTAATTGCAGTTATCTTGTGCTATGTAAGAACATTTGGGATATAGAATCATAGAATCATAGAATGGTTTAGGTTGGAAGGGACCTCAAGGATCATCCAGCTCCAACCCCCTGCCATAGGCAGGGACACCTCCCACTAGAGCAGGCTGCTCAAGGCCTCATCCAGCCTGGCCTTAAACGCCTCCAGGGAGGAAGCATCCACAACCTCCCTGGGCAACCTGTGCCAGTGTCTCACCATCCTCACTGTAAAGAACTTCCTCCTAACATCCAGTCTAAATCTCCCCTCTTCCAGCTTAAACCCATTCCCCCTCATCCTGACATTACCAGACCTTGTCAATAGTCCCTCCCCAGCCTTCCTGTAGGCTCCCTTCAGATACTGGAAAGCCAATATATTCTGTCTGGCCTCCTGCTGCCAAATCAAAAGGATGTGAAGACATCCCCATGTCATTGTGCCTTACATTTGTCTCTGTCAGATGCTCAAAGGTATCTGAAATGTCAGTGAATGTCTGGGTTTCCACAACTGGATTTCATCACCAGTAAACAAACCACAGTCAAGAGAGATTTTCAGTTATCAAATATATTTATCTGCTTCAGGATAGAATCATAGCATCATAGAATCAACCAGGTTGGAAGAGACCTCCAAGATCATCCAGTCCAACCTAGCACCCAGCCCTATCCAGTCAACCAGACCATGGCACTAAGTGCCTCATCCAGGCTTTTCCTGAACATCTCCAGGGACGGTGACTCCACCACCTCCCTGGGCAGCCCATTCCAATGCCAATCACTCTCTCTGCCAACAACTTCCTCCTAACATCCAGCCTATACTTCCTCCAGCACAACTTGAGACTGTGTCCCCTTCTTCTATTGCTGGTTGCCTGGGAGAAGAGACCAACCTCCCACCTGGCTACAACCTCCCCTCAGGTAGTTGAATACATGTGTAGATTTCACTGACTATTGGAAGGGCTTCCACTGACTATCATGAGATTATTCACACTTAGATCCACAATGCATACCCACTCTGCAAATACTGAAATTTACATCCATAAATCTGCATCTGAATCCTTCCTCTTTTTGTGGTTGTCTGAATCAACAATTAAGTTCCACTTTCAGGACTCCATTCAGTTTTCTAAGAGTATGATTCCTCTCAGTCATGTGTGAACATCTTGAATACTGAAGTCCAGGACAAATCCTGGAGTCTCTAGTGATTTTGGGTACCCATACATTGTCAGCTACAATAAATGTCTCCAAGCCATCAGACTCTGACGGAATTTATTTACCAAAGATTCAAGAGGTTACCTGAAATAGTCTTGTAAACTTTAGCAATCACTTTCTTAGGACTTTAGCAATCACTTTCTTAGGACTTGTTGAGGCCAGGGCAGGCCCCAGAGGATGGCAGTAGGGAAACATAGTAGAATCATAGAATCATAGAATGGTTTAGGTTGGAAGGGACCTCAAGGATCATCCAGCTCCAACCCCCCGCCATAGGCAGGGACACCTCCCACTAGAGCAGTACTTATCTTTGAATGGAAAATAGGCAATCTAACTGAGAAAATCTGAAAGACAGTGAAGAAAGTTATTGAACAATGGCTTTACAAATAGTGGCAGAATAAAGTGCTAAGAAACAGCTAATTTATTTATCAGAAACAGGGGATAGCCAACCAGCAATATCCTTCCCTTATGGAGCTGAATCATGAAGTTTAATATAAAGACATAAAAAACAATTTATTTCAGTGATTCTTGTATTTATTTTCATTTCCCCATAAATAATGGATGCCAAATCATCAGCCTCCCTTCATGTGTTTTTTATGTCTTGCACATGATCAGTTCTTCTGTTTAATGTGTTACATTTCCTAGGAAAATGTCATATTGTTAATTGACATTCTGCAGTAATTGCCTTACCTTGGCAAGAATGATATGAGGCATATGTACAAGGATTTGTGGTAGAAGCATTGCCACCAGGAGAAATTACTCATGTCCTTGAGGGACTGCCTTTCTTGAATCACAGATCTATACCTCTGTCTTTCATGGCCAGTGTTTCTCAGTTAATCACATTCTGCATTGATGCTACCAGCCCAGTTTCCTCCACACTTGCACTGCTACTCACAATGTCATAAGCATTAAACCACATTGATGTAAAAGAGATATGGATTTACAGAAATAAGACTAAGTTCAAAGGCCCTTTTGGAGCAAAAGTAAGCTCTCAGTATTTGATGGTTTAGGTGTTACCCACCCCACACACACTTAAGTAAAATCACCCAGACTAGACTCAGCCACTGGAAATAGAATGAAGCTTTATACTTACAGCTTAGCACAATATATAAGCAGATATTTACAATCTATACAGCTATAGACAGAAATATACAAGTTAAAAAGTAATACAGAAACACAACAGCCCTCCCAGAAACCTGAGTCCCAAAGNGTGAAGTAGACATCACCATTCATCTTGTACATCTCAGCAAGCCTATGGGTGAAGTAGACATCACCATTCATCTTGTACATCCCAGCAAGCCTATGAGTGAAGTAGACATCACCATTGTTTCCTTTTCACAGCCTATAATCTAATTCTTCTCACCAAAATATCCTGGCTAGGTTCAAACTAGCACACAGCAAAATGCCTTACAAGGATCAAAAGTCCTTAGGATTTAATATGAGATTTATTGACTAGCATCTTTTAAACCCCAAGGCTTCACTCTTAGTGCCTTTTGCTAAAGTGTGATATTCTAAAGTTTGTAGGATACTTTTTTTCCCTTTTTATTCTCTCCAGTACTACCATGGTGGACTTTTCAGTTCATAGCATTTTGTTATGTGAAACCTGCACTGAATTGTAAGTTGGCTTCCAGTAAAGAGTTCAGCAGCTGGAAAGCTGTATAAATACTAAATAAGCCTGCATAGTGCTTTCTCAGCTTTTTCAGTTTAAAATAGTTCTCAGGAAATTTGTTAGGGTGACATTTGTGAAGTTGAGTATAAATCAAATCTCCAAAGTGTCTAAGGGAAAACCGACAGCTGTTAATATATCTACACATGCATAGGTATCAGGATTTTCAGACATGGCTTTAAGGTAGATGGAGAAGTTGCTTAGATATTAATCAACCAGTTTAGATGTCTGCATTCATTTTTAATTGCCTTTTTCTTTTTAATGTCATGAATGCCCAAAATCTCTCTTTTGTCTCATGTACAGTCAGTAGTCTAAACATTACATTTCTAGGCTACTTCAATAACCAGTGATTTGAAGCACATATTCCCAAAGGACAATCCCTCCCACTTATTTTAACAACCAGTTAATCTGTGTATTTGTCTAAAGAGGAGGCTCTGTTTGCCTGTCTTTGGCTTTGTCTCTTTGAAAAGTAAGCTGTGGTGGAGGAGGTATAGGCTGGGGTTGTTTAGCCTGGAGAAGAGGAAGCTCAGGGGGGACCTCACTGCTGTCTACAACTACCTGAAGGGAGGTTGTAGCCAGGTAGGGGTTGGTCTCTTCTCCCAGGCAACCAGCAATAGAACAAGGGGACACAGTCTCAAGATGTGCCAGGGGAGATATAGGCTGGATGTTAGGAGGAAGTTCTTTCCAGAGAGTGTGATTGGCATTGGAACGGGCTGCCCAGGGAGGTGGTGGAGTCACCACCCCTGGAGGTGTTCAAGAAAAGCCTGGATGAGGCACTTAGTGCCATGGTCTGGTTGACTGGCTAGGGCTGGGTGCTAGGTTGGACTGGATGATCTTGGAGGTCTCTTCCAACCTGGTTGACTCTTTCATATGATATGATGCTCTGATATAAGCAAGAAATATCTGGGCATACCACGTACAATCTTTCAGAGAAAACAGCTGAGAGTGGGAACTGAGGGAGCATTGGGCAGACTGTTCCTCATTTTAGTCAATTCTGGACTGAAAAATGAAAGTGTACAAGCTGAGCATGTAAAACATTAGAACAGGATTGCATGCATTAAAGCATATAACTTGTGAAAGTTAGTAATTACTGAAGTTGTTCTCTGACAGAAATGTCTAGATTCTCCTTACAGCCTTCAAAATGTTAGGGTTTTTTTTTTCAAGTTCTTTTTAAAGTTTCTTTGAAGTCTATCACCTTATATTTAAGAACCTAAGGATTTTCTGTCATATAACTTCGTGGATTTGTGCAATTCAGTTCGAGGTGGGGACTCTCAGTCTGAAAAACTTGCTCCAACTTTCCATCCTTTTCTTGCCAAAATGCTGAAAGAAATTACTTTGATGTGTGCTGGGCTGCATCAAGAGCAGTGTGGCCAGCAGGGCAAGGGAGGGGATTCTCCCCCTTGGCTCTGCTCTCCTCAGACCCCACCTGGAGTACTGTGTGCAGTTCTGGAGCCCCCAGCACAAGAAGGACATGGAACTGCTGGAGCCAGTCCAGAGGAGAGCCACAAAGATGCTCAGAGGGCTGCAGCAGCTCTGCTATGAGGACAGGCTGAGAGAGTTGGGGCTCTGCAGCCTGGAGAAGAGAAGGCTTCCAGGAGACCTTAGAGTGGCTTTGCAGTATCTGAAGGGAGCCTACAGGAAGGCTGGGGAGGGACTATTGACAAGGTCTGGGAATGTCAGGACGAGGGGGAATGGGTTTAAGCTGGCAGAGGGGAGATTTAGACTGGATGTTAGGAGGAAGTTCTTTACAGTGAGGGTGGTAAGACACTGGCACAGGTTGCCCAGGGAGGTTGTGGATGCTTCCTCCCTGGAGGTGTTTAAAGCCAGGCTGGATGAGGCCTTGAGCAGCCTGCTCTAGTGGGAGGTGTCCCTGCCTATGGCAGGGGGTTGGAGCTGGATGATCCTTGAGGTCCCTTCCAACCTAAACCAGTCTATGATTCATTCTGTGTAAAACATTCACTGTGGCCTGAATCAAAGCATTTTTAAAGGCATATTGGGGAAAAAAATATAAATAAAGCAAAGAAAAAAACCACTCCCAAATTAGCAAATGGTGAAAGGTTATCCCCTTCCTGACAGTAATTGTCCCCTTCCTGACAGCAATTGTTGGAAAGGGACCTACACTTGCTTATATCCAGATCTAGGCTTAATTCCCATGTCTACCTGAGAGCATCAGTGCAAACAGTTCAGCACAGTGCATCACTATGCAGTAGGAGCACTGTGGGTGAGGCAGTGCCTATCTAGGCACCATTAGTCTGCCTGGGCAATATTTGTTGAATCAGTGATTGCATTAAGATGTCCCTGGATTGGGTCCCAGATAAGTGACATAATCCTCAAATAAGACAGTCATTCTCTGTTCTCTCACTTTATCTCATCTAACTTCATGTACATATTTAAAAGGCACTTTTAATGCCAATTCCTAAGAGCAGAGGAGGAAAGAACTATGTGTTGGTTTTGTTTTTTAAACAACTACATCAAAAAATAGTTGGTGCCATTTATACTCTAAATTTATAGTAAACCAAACCCAAAACTTATGGTGCAAGACAGTCAATAAAGTGAGATATAATGTCAACAATTCAGCTCTAAAAGAACATGGATTGGGAGAAACTTCCACCTGAGATTCCTCTTTGTTCCAGCAGACTTTCAAATAAGCCTGAAACACTCCTATGGCTGCTGAATACTTAGCAATAAAGCTGAAGTACTGAAGAGAATAACAGATGTATGGGAAGGATTATTGAGATATGATAGGATACTTTGAGAGCAGTGATAAAAATTCCTAAGTATAACCACAATGATTTTGACTTTGCTCATTTTTATTAGCTGCATCTTAAAGTAGATATTCAAGTCAAATTGTGCTTGTGCAGATTAGAATGTCTCCAAGATCCTTCTTCAAGAGAGAATGTTTATGGGGTAAATTACTTTGTGAATAAGTTCTCGGTGTAAGAAACCTGAAACAATAGCTGAAAGAGGACCCTGCCTTAAGTAACTCCTATATCCATATTTTTTAGCTTAGATTCTCCACCAATGTATCCCAATAACTTAAAATTGTTACTTCCTTTGGAAAAACCTTGTGATTTCCATCGGAAGATTTCTGTGGCGTAAGACAAGCTCAGGGCTAAACAATCAGTATTAAGCTTATAGAATCATGGAATCAGACAGGTTGGAAGAGACCTCCAAGATCATCCAGGCCAACCTAGCACCCAGCCCTAGCCAGTCAACCAGACCATGGCACTAAATGCCTCATCCAGTCTTTTCCTGAACACCTCCAGGGACGGTGACTCCACCACCTCCCTGGGCAGCCCATTCCAATGGCAATCACTCTCTCTTTTAGCATTTTTAAGACAAAAATAGGAGGTGACAGAACTGCAAACCTTCATAGCGAGGCTGGGGTTGGATTTCTAGCACAGCTGCAAGAATCACTGCAGTGGGAGTGACCAAGTGCCACAGAACACCATGCACCCTTCTACCACAGAGAAGACACTGGAGAAGAATTTCAACCAGAACAAATAACTTGTGAAGAATAACATGTGTAAGGTCCTGCACCTGGGTCGGTGCAATCCCAGGCACAGATACAGGCTGGGTGCTGAATGGCTGAGAGCAACCCTGAGGGGTTGATGAAAAGCTCAACATGAGCCTGCAGTGTGCACATGCAGCCCAGACAGCAACCCTGTGCTGGGCTGCAGCAAGAGCAGTGTGGGCAGCAGGGCAAGGGAGGGGATTCTGCCCCTTTACTCTGCTCTCCTCAGACCCCACCTGGAGTACTGTGTGCAGTTCTGGAGCCCCCAACACAAGAAGGACATGGAACTGCTGGAGTGAGTCCAGAGGAGAGCCACGAAGATGCTCAGAGGGCTGCAGCAGCTCTGCTATGAGGACAGGCTGAGAGAGTTGGGGCTCTGCAGCCTGGAGAAGAGAAGGCTTCGAGGAGACCTTAGAGTGGCTTTCCAGTATCTGAAGGGAGCCTACAGGAAGGCTGGGGAGGGACTATTGACAAGGTCTGGTAATGTCAGGACGAGGGGGAATGGGTTTAAGCTGGAAGAGGGGAGATTCCGACTGGATGTTAGGAGGAAGTTCTTTACAGTGAGGGTGGTAAGACACTGGCACAGGTTGCCCAGGGGGGTTGTGGATGCTTCCTCCCTGGAGGTGTTTAAGGCCAGGCTGGATGAGGCCTTGAGCAGCCTGCTCTAGTGGGAGGTGTCCCTGCCTATGGCAGGGGGTTGGAGCTGGATGATCCTTGAGGTCCCTTCCAACCTAAACCATTCTATGATTCTATGATTCTATGAGAATGGGCATTTTATTTTCTGATCTACTTAGCTCATATATGAAAGCCCAGAAGGCAGAGAGGAGATATATGAGCACACCCTGTCTTCATCTGGGCTGCTGTCAAGTCTGCTTGGACACACCTCTTCCCATCCTGCTGTTTTAGAAGTAATAAAATCTGCCAGCATCGATCTGCTAGAGCTAAAGGCAAAGAGCATTCTGCAGGGTGGCTTATAAGAAAATGAATAGATGACAGGCATTTTGGCAGCTTGCAACATAACATTTGTATCATGCACTGATGTCATGGGTTTTTGTTCCATGCTAATCAGATGTTGCTCTCTTTATTATTCAAGGCCATCTCTTCTCGCTGTTGCTGGTATGGAGAAGACAGACCTCCTAACATAGAATCATAGAATAGAATCATAGAATCAACCAGATTGGAAGAGACCTCCAAGATCATCTAGTCCAACCTAGCACCCAGCCCTAGCCAGTCAACTAGACCATGGCACTAAGTGCCTCATCTAGGCTTTGCTTGAACACCTCCAGAGACGGTGACTCCACCACCTCCCTGGGCAGCCCATTCCAATGCCGATCACTCTCTCTGGCAACAACTTCCTCCTAACATCCAGCCTATACTTCCCCTGGCACAACTTGAGACTGTGTCCCCTTGTTCTATTGCTGGTTGCCTGGGAGAAGAGACCAACCCCACCTGGCTACAACCTCCCTTCAGTAATAACAGTAATAATTCCACTCTACAACAACTTTCAGTTCACATTAGCAGAGTTTTTTATAAGCTTTCATAATACTCCTCAGAAACAATCAACACCTAATAGTCATAATGTGACAATCTATCTAAGCAGTTCGTGGTGTGGAAATTCAGTTGTGCCAGTTTGGCTTCAGTACAAATCCCTTGCTCACCAAATGAGCCAGTTCCTGAGAGGTAATCTTGGTCTTGATTTATGAGCAATTTGGCTCAGCCCACCTGACATAACCGAGCCGTCTACATCTGAAGCTTTGTCTTCTCAAGCTTCCTGTAGGTCAATAAGAGGAGACAAGACACTTGTGGATCATTGGATAGATCTCATCTGATGTAGATCTGATCTCCATACAGGCAAGATAGGCTGTCCTGGACTTGAAAGAGAAGGAAAATAATATCTGGCTTGTTTGTGAGTATCTGTGGGGTGACATGTCACTGTCAGAGAGACAAGATGCTAGCAAGGGTCTTCAGCTTGTTGCTGTGTGAAGAGTTTGGTACACTGAGGCACACTCAAAGTCTTTACAGAGATTAGCCAGGGGCTTCTGAGTTAATAAAAGCCAACAGGGAAACACCCCAGGGAAAGAAGCCAGTCCTGACTCCATAGTCAGAGGGGTGACCTACACCACTGCATCGGGTGAAAGTGACTCAGGTCATCATGAAGTCCTCTTCAGGCTGAAAAACTCCAACTCTTAGGCCATCTTCACAGATGAGGTGTTCCAGCCCTCTGATCATTTTTGTGGCCCTCTTCTGAGCCTATTTAAGCATATTTATGTCTTTCTTAATTTGGAGCCTCCAAATCTGAACGCAATACTCCAAGAGGAGTCTCATGAGAATAAATAGGTCACCTCCTTCGAATCCACAGAATTGGATTGCTCCAAATCTCATCTTTAGTCCATAGGCCTGCCCCTCTCCCCTGTGATATGATGAGTCACCTAGAGCAGGTGTGGTTGATTTAAAGTGTGGCAGTCTGGCAGCTATGGGCATGCTGGCCAGGTATCAGGAACAAAATCAGACATAAGCTCCTTTCCTGCCTTGCTTTGGAAGGAGGCATTGAGGAAGCCTAGGGTGCCTGCTCAGTAAGGTCAGTACCCACCACTGACAACAGTACTCTACAAAATTAATGCACTTTTTATATGTGTTCTGTGAAACATTACTACCTGAAATTGTAGGAGCTGAGGGGAAGATCTGTGGTTTACTGCTTAACCAATATTCAAGGGAAGAAAAAAAGATACATTAAAAGAAGATCTCTTACATTCCATAGATAAATTTTAAGGTAGTCAAGAGCTGCTAATTAGAAGGAAGATAATTCTGCTTTACTGGGATTTATGCAGAAACATGAGAAGCACTCACAAATCATTTGGACTGCCCAGAAAAGAAGTTTAATGAGGTGAAAGTTTTGTATCAGAAGTCACTACTAAACCAGCTTTACATTCTGAAACTAGCAAAGAGGAAGAAAAATAAAAAACACAGAAGAAACATTTGTGGTTTGCCAGGGTTTGAGCAGGGCTGAGTAACTGAACAGGCTTAGGTCATTCTGATAAGGAGGCACAGCTGCAGAAATGTGGCCTTGGGAGGCTGGCAGAGAGGCTGCTATCTGTAGCTGAGCTGTGCGAGGAGGGCAGGCTGCTCAGCCCTGGGGATGGGAAAATGTTGTGGCTAGCTGCACAAAGGGGGCTTAAGGGGGGTAGTTGGTCAGGTCTGCCTCTATGCGTGTGGACAGCCCATTTCTGCTATGTGAGCCTATCAGAAGTACACCCCCCTGTACCAAACTCCACGATATAAGCATCACTCTTAGCTTCCATAAGCAGATTGACCATCTATGCACCATATTGGTATGAATCTGTGTCTGTCCCCCTCCCATGCAGCCTAAGCGAGGCCGACTCAACAGTGGCTGATTTGTGTTCTCTTAGCAGTCTGGTGTCAAAATCTGGGGCTTTGTTTGCAGAGTGCAGAAAACTTTATTTTGTTCAGTTAAGGGTCGAGAATCTTGCATAGTCCTGACCCACCAGAATCTGGAGCTGTTAGAGGAATCCCACGTGTCACTGCAAAAAAACAGGATAAGACTGTGCTACATCAGGAGAAGTGTGGCCAGCAGGGCAAAGGAGGAGATTCTCCCCCTCTACTTCATCCTGCTGAGACCCCACCTGGGGCATCCAATTCTGGATCCTCTATTACAAGAGGGATGTGGAGATGCTGGAGTGTGTCCAGAGAAGGGCCACGAGGATGCTCAGAGGGCTGCAGAAGCAGGTGATGGGTTGGACTGGATGATCTTGGAGGTCTCTTCCAACCTGGTTGATTCTATTCTATTCTGCTGTGAGAACAGACTGAAAGAGTTGGGGATGCACAGTCTGCAGAAGAGGAGGCTCTCAGGTGACCCTCTTGTGGCCTTCCAGTATCTAGAGGGGGCCTACAGAAGTGCTGGGGAGGGACTTTTGGGGCTCTCGGGGAGTGACAGGACTGGGAGGAATGGAGCAAAGCTGGATGTGGGGATAGTCAGACTGGCTGTGAGGAGGAAGTTGTTGAGCATGAGAGTGGTGAGAGCCTGGACTGGGCTGCCCAGGGAGGTGGTTGAGGCCCCATGGCTGGAGGTGTTTAGGGCCAGGCTGGCTGAGGCTGTGGGCAGCCTGCTGTAGGGTAGGGTGTCTGTGCCCATGGCAGGAGGGTTGGAACTGGATGATCCTTGTGGTCCCTTCCAACTCTGACTGATTCTGTGATTCTGTGTAATCTGGTGCTGGAGCACCACAACTCCATCTATAGTGAGAGCTCCCATTTTTAAGGAAAGTAAGTTTAATAGTAGAATTATATACGTAAGAATAGGATTATACCTAAAAACACAGATTCCAGTATGAGAATTTTTTCAATGGCTAACCATTTTTTTCAGCAACTTACTGCTTCTCTTAAAAAAAAAATACAGTTTGAAAGATACAGAGCACATTTTAAAGATCCCAGATAATGTTGTCTTAAGAAAATCAGTTTGAACTCTTCTTGCTGTTCCACTTTTTTTTTGCTTCTGCTCTAGTGCTTTGATTTGTATTTATCAATCTTTCAGGTTTGTACAGTGCAGTTGTAGGCTTATGAATGAAAGTACCAGTGTAACAGTCATTTATCAGCTTGAGAGATGCAGAGTGAAACTGTACACATTTCTGGCTGTCTTATAACCAAAGCTCATGATGATATCTAACCCCACTTTTAGTTCTTTAAAAGTGAAGGGAAATAGCAATTTGCAATGTCATCGTTTGGATGAATGGGCGGCGTTCTCAGAAGCAATCATCTAAAATAAACTGATTTATAGGTTCCTGTAGGAGGAGGTGAGTAATCTTAAAATCTCTTTCTAAAACAAAAAAGATAACTTTGCATTCTGTCCCACATTTAAACCACAGTGATTTATGGATGCAGTTTGTTCCTTTTGTATTTTTTTGTTATTTTCCTTCCTGAGTAAATTCCATGGACTGAGAGCACATTATGAAGTGTTACTGAAAAAGCTTTGCTGACATAAAAGTAAAGAAGCACGCTGTGAGATCAGTGATTCATTGAGGACAGCTAGCACCTTGCTTCTGGTGTAGATTGTAATTTTCTTTCCCCTGAGCTTAGCAAGCAAAGCCCTCTTTTGGCATCAGACTAACAGGCTACCTCACATTTCTCAATTACATCTACCAAGCAGTTAAATGTGCTGGAACCTGGGCTGAGATTACCTTTGATTTATGCAATGACTGACACTCTAAAGTGTATCAAAAGCACCTAAAAACAGAGGGCTTGAAGGAGCTGGATCTATCAGTTTCCTTATTCCTCTTTTTTCTTTCACAGCATTGAGCTTCTTCTAAGGAATGATCTCCTATTCATCAGACTTTTTAGAGAAGAAAGATAGCTAAATCAGCACATCAGATGAAAAGACAGGCAGAGATCATCTTTCCAGTCCTATTACCATCAAACACTGCGGTTTGGTAGTAGTTGGAGAAACTAATGAATGGACACAGTGAAGTCACATGGAAGTGATAAGTTTAGAACAGCTGAAGGCTTGGTCCTAAAGCTGACACTAGTGATATATGATTGAGTCTATCACTATATGAAGTAAGGCAGCCTCTCTTCTTCCACCAGCACAGATGTACTTTCAGCCAGTGTAGCCATCTCTCTATAAAAGAGTGATAAACTGAACTAGCATATTTTGCTTCCTGCTATTTCCACAACTGGGGGAAGACACCCCAGTCATGTTTACAGCTTTAGTTTTTAGTTTTCAGCTCAGCAGTCACAGAGTATCTTTGGTTGGAAGAGACCCTCGAGATCATCCAGTCCAACCTCTGACCCAGCACTGAAGGGTCAACACTAAGCCATGTCCCTCAGCATCAGGTCCACATGCCACTTAAACACCTCCAGGGATTGTGACTCCACATGGGTGGAGTGGTGGGCAGACCATTCCAATGTTTGTGTTTGATAACCTTAAAGGGTTATCCAACCATCTCCAGACCCTTCTCCCCACAGCAGCCATTCCTTTGCGTGCTGCTAAAACTGATTTTTCTAACTGCCTGATCCACCATAATCACAATCTTCCAGCCTCCTGCAGAAAGCACTTTGTTTCACATGGCCTCACTGCTCCTGCAGATCTTCCTCCCTTCAGACTAGCACGCTGCTCCTTCCCTCTTGCCATCACACACACCCTTTCTAAGTGCCGTCCTTCCTCCTAATGCTTCCAGCTCTGCAGCAGGAGCAACTGCTCACAGCAGACTTTTATGCAGGGAAATCTGTTAGTTACTCCCTTGCTGATCTTTGTGCCAGGAGCACCTGAAGCACAGGAGACTGCTTTGTCCTTGGGGAAACAGCAGATGGCTTTGGCCATCAAGCTGGCCTCTCCTTCCACCTTCTATCTACTAAAATAATGGTGCAGCAGAGCTGGAGGGAGGCTTTGGTTCTATAAATGTAAAAGTCAAGTACCTTACTGGAATCAAGAAATTAAGCATCTGTGTATTTCTTGTGTATGCCCAGCGCCAGAACTGCATGACCTTTTGGCTAAAGCCTTCTCTAGAAAACAGAACAAGGGCAGGACTGTGCCTGTCCATATGGTATCAAACTGCTTGCGCTCTCCCAGGCATGATATTATTGCCCTGCCCACAGTATGTTCTCAAATAATTCCCAGGTGCAAATTTGGGTTTAGATGTGGCTGTTCCATTTCGGAGGCTAAAGAAATAAAATAGCATTGCAATGCTTAGATTGCACCAGCTGCCCTCCATGGCAGAAAACTGACCCTAAAAATACTTAGTTCATTAGAACGGATGCAGATTACGAATCTCCAATGACCTATGTAGGGATCTATGCACAGGGAAAAGATTCATCAGAGAAAGCTCTCTCCCTCCAGTTCTCTTCCCACTCTCTTCCTCCTTGAGGCATTAGGAAGGTACATAATTCAGACTAATTTCGTGCCCTAAGTTATTCACAACTGAAATTATGAACATTCAAAATAGTACTGGGAAAATGGTGAGCAGTCATAGAATCATAGAATGGTTTAGGTTGGAAGGGACCTCAAGGATCATCCAGCTCCAACCCCCTGCCATAGGCAGGGACACCTCCCACTAGAGCAGGTTGCTCAAGGCCTCATCCAGCCTGGCCTTAAACGCCTCCAGGGAGGAAGCATCCACAGCCTCCCTGGGCAACCTGTGCCAGTGTCTCACCACCCTCACTGTAAAGAACTTCCTCCTAACATCCAGTCTAAATCTCCCCTCCTCCAGCTCAAACCCATTCCCCCTCGTCCTGACATTACCAGACCTTGTCAATAGTCCCTCCTCAGCCTTCCTGTAGGCTCCCTTCAGATACTGCAAAGCCACTATAAGGTCTCCTCGAAGCCTTCTCCTCTCCAGGCTGCAGAGCCCCAACTCTCTCAGCCTGTCCTCATAGCAGAGCTGCTGCAGCCCTCTGATCATCTTCGTGGCTCTCCTCTGGACCCGCTCCAGCAGTTCCATGTCCTTCTTGTGCTGGGGGCTCCAGAACTGCACACAGTACTGCAGGTGGGGTCTGAGGAGAGCAGAGTAAAGGGGGAGAATCCCCTCCCTTGCCCTGCTGGCCACACTGCTCTTGCTGCAGCCCAGCACAGGGTTGCTGTCTGGGCTGCATGTGCACACTGCAGGCTCATGTTGAGCTTTTTGTCAACCCAGACCCCCAGGTCCTTTTCCTCAGGGCTGCTCTCAGCCATTCACCACCCAACTGGCTCAATGCTCCCAGTATTCTTAGCAAAACAGAACTGTTTCTCATGTATTGTTTTTGAGGCTACAGTGAGTTTAGTCAGCATATTAATTAAGCAAAATCTTAATTATAAGCCCCTGGGACAGACTGCAAAAGGTCAGATTTCAGATACATTAATGAGCTGCTAAATGCTAACTGGAAGAAGCTTTTTTTAAGCCCTGTACAAGTCAGCCCACTCGTATTTTTAATGCCAACGCCGGGCATGTCAGATGTCTGTGGGAGTTTTGCCATGAAAAGAAAGCTCATCTCATCCTTTATTTACAACCATTTCTCTGGGGTTTATGAGAAGCAGCTTGCAGATGAGGCCATGCACTGCAAAACGGGGGAAGAACTTGGTGATCTAATTCCAGCTCCTCGCAGGCTCCTTTGGCCAGTGATTTGAGAGGAGGGAGGGTGGGGAGGTGCGAATCATTGCGGTTCAGGGAAGGAGGCTTTTGTTGGTGACAACCTTGCCTCTTGAAAAGGCTGAAAAGCAGCACAGAAAGGAGTCTAGGACTTGAGGAATAAACAGGAGTCAAGAGTTGTCTTCAACATAGGGAAATCAACCTATTTTAACAGATGTCTGTTAGTTTGTGTGGTTTACTTCTTTCACATCTTGGTCTAATATTTCAGTTGACATCAGCATTTAAAGCATATAAACTGCAATGAAAGTCCTATGTTACATGAGAACTGCAAGGCCTGGTCAACACTAAGTGCTCACTGATGGGTTGTGGTGATATTTTAAAAGTAGATTTCCTTTGGCTCACTTTCCAACCCATAAAATTGGTGTAATAGCCATAACAATCTCAACAGAGGTCATAATGTTCATTAAAGTGTGTAGTGCATGTGGGAGTTGGTGCACGCACTGCCATACCAACCCATGGCAAAAGAACCAGTTTGTAAGGAGTGCTGCGTACAAAGGGTGAGAGTAAATAGGATCTGAGATCATGCAGCGAATAAGGCAAGCACTTGTAGCCATTTGAAGTCAGATTTCTAAATGCTGTTACTCTGAGACTAAAATTAGCAAAGCCAAATACCAGAATTAAGTGCTGGAAAAGTTGCAGAGCTTTAATTCATTCTTCACATGCATACAACTATCAGTGCAGTCAGCCCCACGCATATATAAGGATGTAAAAGCATTCAGACTGATTCAGGCCGAAGGGCTGATGTAGCTCACCATCCTATCTCTGATAGTAGCCAGTGCCAAATGGTTCAAAAATTAAGATTTCAACAGGTCAGGTGTAAAGTCATACTTCCCCAAAACGCTTCCCTAAGCTTCAGCTGCTTCTTGGGTCACTGGCTTCCAAGCTGAAATGTGTGGTCTCTGACTTTAATGACCCTTTGCCTGCATTTTCCTCCTTGAATGTGTGCAAGTCCTCTTAACCCCCTGAATGATCCATGTTGGTGTTACAGGGTTTTGAGCAATTTTGATCTGAGTCTAGCTGAGAATCATGGAGTAGTAGACATAGAATTGTAGAATGAGAGAGTGGGTTGGGTTGGAAAGGACTTCTGTAATACTTTTGTGGTGAGCAGGGACAGTTTCAACAAGAGCAGGTTGCTCAGAGCCATGTCCCACCTCACCTTGAATGTTTCCAGGTGTGGTGTTATTTACCACCTCTCTGAGCAACCTGTGCCAGTCTTTCACCACCCTCAGTGTAAAAACTTTTCTTCCCTATATCTTATCTAAATTTCCTCTCTTTTAATTAAAAACTACCACCCTTTGTCCTGTCACAACACTCTCTGCTAAAATGTCTGCCCTTACAAGAAAGAAAAGTTCCTTTAAATATTGAACGGCCACAATAAGGTCTCTCCAGAGTCTTCTCTTCTCCAGGCTGAAGAATCCTAATTTTCTCATCCTTTCTCCATAGCAGAGGTACTCCTACCTTCTGATCATTTTGGTGGCCTTCTCTAGACTTGCTTCAACAGATCCATGTTCTAATCATGCTGAGGATTCCAGAGCTGGACACAGTACTGCAGATGAGGTCTTACCAGTGTGGAATAGAAGAGCAGCAGAATCCCCCCTCTCAACCTACTGGCTACACTTCTTCCGATGCGTCTCAGGATACAATTTGCCTTCTGACCTGCAAATGCACAATATAGGTATTCATCCACCAGTAGTCCCAAATCCTTCTCTTCAGAGCTGCTCTCAGTCTTCATCCCCTAGCCTGTACTGATACAGGGGGTTGCCCTGACCCAACTGCCACACATCCAGAGTTTTTCTGTTTGCCTAGGTCCCTCTGGATGGTGCCACATGCCTCAGGAGTTTCAAACACACCGCTTAGCTTGCTGTCATTGTAGCATAGCATCAATATGTTGCAGGTGTAATTTTTCAATGGAGCTGTATAAAGAAATGTAGGGACTAGGGGTTTATCCCAGACATTTCTTCTTTCTGGTAGATTTGATTTTCACTCTTTATCTAATGAAATGTAGCTCCTAGGTGCAAAGATAGGCTTTTGCCCATGCAGAAGCATACTGAGAACCATCATAACTATCTGGCAGCTTGTCTGAATGAGTTCCTGCATCTGCAGCATTCCATGGCACTACTGTTTTATGAATTACACACATGCAACCTATACATCTTGGCTCTGCAACCTGTGATCCCCATGTGAAATTTATAGGGATAAACTGGGAATATGGGAGAGGGCTGCTGCTCCCCCACTTTGGTACTGTGTGAGCAGCACAACTTGTGTGCCACAGTGTAGGGCAGCATCAACATTGCTGCATCAGCCACCTGGCAGCTGCCTGTCTCTCAGCTGGACAGGAGGATGCTGAGCAGTTCCACCAGTGGGACCACCAGAGTCAAAGCTGTGGTGCAGTGTTCCAGATAGTGTTCCAGATGTCTCCTGCTTGAGTGCTGTCTGGGGCTTGGCAAGGGCAGCAGAGCAGCCTTCTCCCACCTTCTTGTGCAGTGCAGAACCTGTGCTTTTGGGGAAGGAGAAGGGAGGTTTAATATGTGTTTTTCAAAATGCTGAGTCAGCCCCCCCCATATTTCCTTCATTCCCAGCAAACAGAAGCAAAAGGCTAACACCTCCTTCTCTGCTTTCCTAATCCTCTTCTGGAGCAAACAAATATCAGCAAATCCTGCACTAACTGCACTGTTAAAAATATCACCCTGACAGCTGATGGGTTCCTCTCTTCTGGCCTGGAGCTGTTTCTTTGTTGCAGAAAAGGTGTGGTTTTGCACCAAGAGAAGTAGCTTAGATGTAAACCTTACTGGCTGAGTGCAGCACAGATGTGCTATGCTCTGCACCGCAGTGTTACCAGATGGAGTAATTTCCAGGCAGAAATTATTACAGAAGGGATGGATTTGACCTGCATTAACTATCAAGATAGAAGTGAGCCCTACTTCTCTCAGTTAGAACTTGGCCCTGGGGTAGCAGTTGAAAATGAGCTGCTTCAACCAAGATGCAGTTCTTGTGCTCTTCAGCATTTTAAAAACCCTGCAAACCAAGCTAATCACAAGACCAGACCTTAGCCACTGTGACAAGATGGTGCCTCCTTAGGCTTCAGGGTTGTATGAGAAATAGCTATAATCAAAGCGACTATATCCTTTTCAAAAGGAGATAAATCCCCATAAAGCTTTGTCCAGAACACTTCCCATCTGTTTAAGCAAGGGGACGCTGGTTGGATGACTGATTTCACTGGGGAAAGTAAAGCATGAACTTTTTCCTGCTTATTTCTTGTTGCATTCTGGCATCCTGCAGTTCACAAACTTCAGACTGTGCAGACAAATGTGTCTTGCCGTTGAAAGGCAACATTTTCCCCTTTCACAAGTGGGTACCATCACTAAAAATGTTGGGCCCTTCCCTCCAGAAACTTGTCCCATTCTCTTCAAACATCCCTGCACTCTCTTAAATTGCTCAAACCTGCAAATGCACTGGTCATTTTTTAGACAAGTATTCTTTTACACAAACCCTATGAGGAGAGGCTGAGGGAGCTGGGGTTGTTTAGCCTGGAGAGGAGGAGGCTCAGGGGTGACCTTATTGCTGTCTACAACTACCTGAAGGGAGGTTGTAGCCAGGTGGGGGTTGGTCTCTTCTCCCAGACAACCAGCAACAGAACAAGGGGACACAGTCTCAAGTTGTGCCAGGGGAGGTATAGGCTGGATGTTAGGAGGAAGTTGTTGGCAGAGAGAGTGATTGGCATTGGAATGGGCTGCCCAGGGAGGTGGTGAAGTCACCATCCCTGGAGGTGTTCAAGAAAAGCCTGGATGAGGCACTTAGTGCCATGGTCTGGTTGACTGGATAGAGCTGGGTGCTAGGTTGGCCTGGATGATCTTGGAGGTCTCTTCCAGCCTGGTTGATTCTATGATTCTATGATTATTTGCTTCTCCAGCTAATTAACCTTTCCTTTCTTTTTCTTTGAGGAATCCACAGTTGCTCTCTCTGCCAAAAATAGCAAATGACCAAAGTCATTGTTTCTGTAACGATTCAAGTACAGTTTCTTTTGTCTGGATGCCAGAATCTACATTTGATCAAAGTATCTTCCTTCTTGGAGACTCCCTAGTACCTTATTTATCTGCTCTTCTTTCAGATGACACTGGATTATAAAATCCAGGTGATAAACTAAATATTCTGATAAACTTCACAAATCCATCCTGTGCTTTTAGTATAAATGGATATATCATAAATTCATTAATGGCTTGGTCTGAATCAATTACCTTGTCTTCTATATGTCACTTAAACCAATTAATATACAATTTTACCACAAAGCAGCAGTGTGCTTTTGTAGTCAAGGCCAAAAGTATCCTAGAATGCATTAAAGCTAGCAGGTCATGAGAGGTTCTTCTCTCACTCAACTCTGCCCTGGTGAGACCACACCTGCAGTATTGTGTCCAGTTCTGGGCTTCTCACTTCAAGACAGACAGGGAACCACTGGAGAGAGTCCAAAGGAGATCCATAAACATGATGAAGAGACTAGAGCATCTCTTTTATGAAGAAAGGCTGAGAGACCTGGGGCAGTTTAGCCTGGAAAAGAGAAGAGGGGATCTTAGAATCATTTAGAATCATAGAATCAACCAGGTTGGAAGAGACCTCCAAGATCATCCAGTCCAACCTAGCACCCAGCCCTAGCCAGTCATCTAGACCATGGCACTAAGTGCCTCATCCAGGCTTTTCTTGAACACCTCCAGGGGTGGTGACTCCACCACCTCCCTGGGCAGCCCATTCCAATGGCAGATCACTCTCTCTGGGAAGAACTTCCTCCTGCATCTTATTGATGTTTATCAATATCTTAAAGGGTGGAGACGATGATGATGGGTCTGGGCTCTTTTCAGTGCTGCCCAGAGACAAGACAAAGGGTAATAGGCACAAACTAGAACACAGGAGGCTTCACTGAAATATGAGGAGGAACTTATTTCCTTTGAGGATGCTGGAGCACTGGAACAGGCATCAAAGAAAGGTTATGTAGTCTCAGTTCTCTGGAGACTTTCAAAACCTGCCTGGATGTGTTCCTGTGCAACCTGATCTAGGCATACCTGTGTTAGCAGAGAACATGATCTCCAGAGATCACTCCCATTCTGTGATATTCTGTAATTCCCATACATGCAGTCTTTATTTACAATGTTCATTAAATGGCTCAGAAGAGAAACAGCAAAAAAGCATTTTAATACATTGCCAAGCACAGCAGAAAACTAAGCAGGATTCCAAATTACATACAATTTGCAAGCAATATATGTGAGCTCAAACGTAAATCTCACATAATGAGGTGTGCAGCCTGGTGAGTAATCACAACCTTTGAAATGTTTTACATGTTTAGCTCTTTTTCAGTGCATGAGAGGATTGTGGCATCAAGGGATTGCATTTCAATTCCTACCATCAAGAAGCATTCCATGCAGTTGGCAGCTGTCACCAGTGGTGTTCCCCAGGGATCAGTGCTGGGCCTGGGCCTGTTCTTTATTGATCATCTTTATTGATGATCTGGATGAGGGGATTGAGTCCAGCATCAGTAAGTTTGCAGATGACACCAAGCTAGGAGCAGGTGTGGATCTGTTGGAAGGTAGGAGAGCCCTGCAGAAGGACCTAGACAGGCTGGATGGGTGGGCAGAGGCCAAGGGGATGAGATTTAGCAAGGCCAAGTGCAGGGTTCTGCACTTTGGCCACAACAACCCCAAGCAATGCTACAGGCTGGGGACAGAGTGGCTGAGAGCAGCCAGGCAGAAAGGGACCTGGGGGTACTGGTGGATAGTAGCTGAAGATGAGCCAGCAGTGTGCCCAGGTGGCCAAGAGAGCCAATGGCATCCTGGCCTGTATCAGGAACAGTGTGGCCAGTAGGAGGAGGGAGGTTCTTCTTCCCCTGTACTCAACACTGGTCAGGCCACACCTTGAGTGCTGTGTCCAGTTCTGGGCTCCTCAACTCAAGAGAGATGTTGAGGTGCTGGAAGGTGTCCAGAGAAGGGCGACAAGGCTGGTGAGGGTCCTGGAACACAGCCCTATGATAAGAAGCTAGGGAGCTTGGAGTGTTTAGCCTGGAGAAGAGGAAGCTCAGGGGTGACTTCGTTGCTGTCTACAACTACCTAAAGGGAGGTCATAGCCGGGTGGAGGTTCGTCTCTTCTCCCAGGCAACCAGCAATAGAACAAGGGGACACAGTCTCAAGTTGTGCTGGGGCAGGTCTAGTCTGGATGTTAGGAGGAAGTTCTTCCCAAAGAGAGTGGTTGGCATTGGAATGATCTGCCCAGGGAGGTGGTGGAGTTGCCATCCCTGGAGGTGTTGAAGAAAAGCCTGGATGAGGCACTTAGTGCCATGGTCTAGATGACTGGCTAGGGCTGGGTGCTAGGTTGGACTGGATGATCTTGGAGGTCTCTTCCAACCTGGTTGATTCTATGATTCTAAGAGGAGCTTATAGGCATGAAAAATTGTATAATTTGAACTTAAAGTGAACTGTAACAAACAAACCTGGAACACAAACTGCTGTCACTATGGTTCAGTAAGAAACATGACTGTGTCTGGACTAGCAGCTCTTTGGCTCATCTCCAGTGCTCAGCCCTGGGCTTCTACCCAGGGATTCTTATGTTGAAGCTCTGGAAAGGCCTTGTCAATATGAAAGATGCAAAACTGGCTAAGATTCAAAATCAGAGATGCCAAATTTACATTAGCATTAATTATTCTTAATTCAAACCGAGCTCAAGGTCCCCATTACACTGGTGTCTGTGCAAACAACGTTTGCCTTGGAGAGCCTGCAAAGTGAGAAACAGAAAAAGATGAAAGATTGAAGATGTGCTGAAGGGGTGGGACATGTAAGTAAATGATCACCATGTGATTTAACCCATTTCCTGCAGGTTTTGGCTAATGTCTAGGCTTCTTTATGTTGTCTGGGGTAAGTTCTATTACGAGCTGGATAGGAAAGGGTAGAGTGAGGAGGCTGTTAAAGGCAGCAGAGCTGAAGAGAGTATGTAAAAGAGAGGAGACCAAAAGAACGAGAGCTGTCGCTTTTCCAACAGATTGCCAGTAGTGTAACTTACAGATTGATGTGCCTTAGGCTCTTGGAAGGCAAATTAACAGAGGAACTTTGCTATGACTGCTGTATTATTACATGACTAGCTTTTTCTACAGACACAGGTCTCTATATAGATTTTCTTCTGCAATGGAAAAATTCAGAAAAAAAGGATGAAGAGCAAGGTTAAGATTTTACTGACATAATTTCAGTAGTTTAGAATAGAATAGAATCAACCAGGTTGGAAGAGACCTCCAAGATCATCCAGTCCAACCTAGCACCCAGCCCGAGCCAGTCAACCAGACCATGGCACTAAGTGCCTCATCCAGGCTTTTCTTGAACACCCCCAGGGATGGTGACTCCACCACCTCCCTGGGCAGCCCATTCCAATGCCAATCACTCTCTCTGGGAAGAACTTCTTTCTAACATCCAGCCTATACTTGCCCTGGCACAACTTGAGGCTGTGTCCCCTTGTTCTATTGCTGATTGCCTGGCAGAAGAGAGTAGCCCCCACCTGGCTACAGCCTCCCTTCAGGTAGTTATAGACAGCAATGAGTTTCCCCCCTGAGCCTCCTCTTCTCCAGGCTAAACACCCCCAGCTCCCTCAGCCTCTCCTCATAGGGTTTGTGTTCCAGGCCCTTCACCAGCCTTGTTGCCCTTCTCTGGACACGTTCCAGCACCTAGGCTAAATATCTCCTCTCCCTTTCTAACAGGTGAAAAGAGAGAAGCCTTGCGTCGGAGAGTTGTGGAGATAGGTAACCTTTGGCTAACCCAGTCAATCTCTCCTACTGTAGTCATTGCAGAGGTATTAGTTGCTACAGCTATTATAGCTGTGGTTGAGAAATTGGCAATACATTATGGGAGCACTGTTAGGCTGATACTGAGCTCTTCTGAGGTGCCATTGTATAGCAAACACCAGACAGACTCAAAGGTATGCCTTTCTCCTCTTTATTTTTCAGTCTTGAGCACTTACAGGGTTGCTCTCTGCCAGGCTCCACTGAAATGCCCATGAGGAGAATAAGTCTTTTATGTTTTGGTCTCATCAACAATTCTCAGAATTATTTAAAAGGCTTCCAGAAGTGCTCATAAGAGCACACATGAAGACATCAGGCACAGCCTGTGTGTTTAACAGAAGTTCCTCATGATGCACTGTTGTTTTTTTAATGGTATTCGCATTGTAATGGGGACACACCAAAACTGGGACCTGAAAGGCATTAATGTGTTCAGGCTTGAAAGTGTCATTTTTCCACTTTTAAAAACATGTCACTGCCACAGTAGGTGAGCTGGAACTAGATGACCCTAAAAGTCCCTTTTAAACGTCAGCCATTGTATGACTCTACAAAAACATCGTGCCCCATTTCAAAGGAGTGCTCCAGTTTATTCCTCCATCATACTAGAGTAAGAAAAATATTGCTTCCAAGTGTTTGTGTTATCACTGTGAATTCAGCTGTTTATGTGTTGTGACACAATATTGTTGTGTTCCCTTTGAAGTTCCCCATATCCTCTAAAGATTCCTCTGTCTCATTTCCCCTTCAACTGTTATTCTTTACTGTACATTTCCTTCATCTGATTTCCAACCAAGTCTTTTGCAATTATTTTCATTAAATTTGATTCTGCTGATTTCTGACCATTTCTCTGATTCTAAAGCCTTGCTCTATGGAGTTTTTGAATTCTTCTGCAGTTTAACCTCATATACTAATTCCACATGCATCTCTCTTATTAACAGAAAATGTCAAAAAGNACAACTTGAGACTGTGTCCCCTTGTTCTGTTGCTGGTTGTCTGGGAGAAGAGATCAACCCCCACCTGGCTACAACCACCCTTCAGGTAGTTGTAGACAGCAATGAGGCCACCCCTGAGCCTCCTCTTCTCCAGGTAGAGCTGGAATTATCTGCAAAAGAGGTCTAAGTAAGAATAATTATTATTAAAATGTTGCATTTTAATAATAATTATAATAAGAACTCTAATTATAATAAATCAGTGTCAATTTTCATCCTCAAAGTTTAAAATATTGATACTTTACTTCCCTAATATGCTACTCATTCTATTAGGGGAAAATAAATACAGAGTTTAATTACAGTATTTTAATTTGCCATGTGAACACAGCATTGTGCATATAGAGTAGTGTATACACTTGGGTAGTCTTTGCATACCTGTATGTTTCCAACAGTGCCTCTTTCTATTGGTCACAATGGGCATACTCTAAGATTAATCATACCCTGGTATTCATCGCTGTGACTGTGACCCACTAAAATTAACAATAACAATCAGACCATGGGAAGGAAGTAGTTGTGAACATAATCTTGCAGGTGATTAGATAAGTGGGATTTTGGTATAAGCAGAGAAAAGTTGGTGTCGCTGTGAATTGTCAGTAGAGCTGGTAAAGCATCGCTTCGCCTAAGGTTTCTTTGGACAGTGCCAATGCATCATAAACTGTTTTGTGTAAAAGGACTTCTTTGGATAAATTCCCTATTTAAAAGCTTTGCAACGATCCACACTATGTGTTTTAGCATTTTCATGATATTTTTCTTTATCCAAAACTGCTGATAACTTTTAGCTCCTATTCCTAACAAGAAGCTCCCACAGTTATTCTCTTCCATACATATGCATGTGTAATGACAGGCTGCAAATAACAGGCCAAATTTATCCATACCTAGAAGAGTTATAGAGGTCTCAGAGACTACTGCAGTCCTAGAAGCTTTGTGAAAACTGATGTTTCAGAAGCAGAAAAAAATCCAGATTAGTAGCTCCTCAAAGTGACAGGAGGCAGAACTCAGATACTTTGTATTTTATTGGTAGCATCCAGGTGGCAAATTAGCACGCTCATTGTGGACAACTAGCAAGGTAGGAGACACCTAGCTGTGGATGTGGGGTCAAGGAGAAGTGTTAGAAGGATGAGGGATACTGGGACTACTCACATAGGAAATCCCAGAAGCAAAAGAAAAATGCATAGAACAAATTTCATTAAAGATGCTACTCATGGACAAACAGGTTCATGTTTTGCTTAGTTCAGCCATTAAGTTTTATTGGCAAGAGTCTGAAAGAAACCAAAGCAAGTCCTTCTTTCATCCAGCTAGCAATGAAGTTAAAAAGCTCCCGGTAGCAGGAAGCTGTGGTGGCCAAAAGTATGAGCGCATTTCAAAATGGATTAGATGACTAAAGGCCCCTCAGAGCCTCCAAACATGAGGATTCAAACACAGCCTCCGATTTTGGCAGGCTTTTTGGCTGAAGAAAGAACTCTCAGAGATTAAAATTGAAAACAGTTACTCTATATGTGTCCTGTTTCCAACACTTTTTCTTGTCCCTGTGCTTCGTCAGGCATAGCAATAGAATAATCCCCAATTTGGACCCAATGCGGCTACTGTCATGTTGTTACAGGTACAAGAGACAAGTTAGACAGGAAAGATGGTCTCAAAGTCCCAGCTAGACCCTAAATTAGTGTTTCCAATATGAGGATTGTAGACCAAAGACTCCCTTTGTCTTAAATCACAGAATTGTACCTGGGAGACTAGGGGTAAAGAGAGAAACTGAGGTAGAAAACAGCACCTCCAACTCTGTAAGACCACTCTGCACTCAGTGGAAGAATCTTGATGAGATGATTTGATAGGAGGAATGATACCAGCCACAGGAGCAGAAATCCTGTGCTAATTACTCATCCCTTCAGTCCTTCCTATAAGAGAAGAAAGCAAAAAGCTAAAGAAAGAAGAGAGATGCCGAAAGCTGAAAGAGAAGAAAGAGGCAAGAACAAGGTTCTGAGTTAGAGGACATAAAGGATGGCCATATGATATGGGTTATTACCAAAATTTAAGTGGTAAAGTCATATAATTAGAGAGATCTTTTCTCAGAAATATCTGGAAAATAATCACTCAAAATCAATTGGTAGGTAGAGAGCAGAGATATCTGAGGAGGTCACTGTGCTCTACTGTTTCCCAAAGAGAATGAACTACCATCACTGAGAGGCTGGAATGTGTCCAGAGAAGGGTAATGAAGCTCTTTAAGGGTCCAGAGCACATGTCTTGGAAGAAGCAGCTGAGGGAACAGTGGGTTATTTAGTCTGGAGAAAAGGAGGCTGAGGGGAGACCTTCTAGCTCTCTACAACGACTTGAAGGGAGGTTGTAGTGAGGTGGCAGTCAATCTGTTCTCCCAAGAAACAAGAGATAGGACAAGAAGAAATGACTTCGAGTTGCACCAGAGAAGATTTAGATTGGATATTAGGGAAAATGTCTTCACTGAAAGCATTGGAACAGGCTGCCCAGAGAACAGATTTGGTCACCATTTCTGGAGGTATTTAAAAGACATGTAAATGTGGTCCTCAGGGACATAGTTTAGAGGTGGACTTGGCAGTGCTAGATTAATGGTTGGACTCAATGATCTTAAAGATACTTTCTTACCTAAGTGCTTCAATGATTTCTATACCATCAGACTGAGCCATGCCAGAAGGTGGACACTGGAAGTGTTGACCAGCCAAGCTGCCCATGCTCTGCATGGTACTTACTTGCTTTAAGAATAACACAAAATTGCATCAATGTCACTGGATTCTGCAGCTTTATTCAGCCCAAGGAGCCAATTCTTTGTGCTTGGTTGTAAAAAAGTTACAGCGTGCAAGACAGCTGTGCCTTGAGAATTTGAACAGAATTGCCCTAAACCTACAAGATCCCTCCTGAGCCAAGATGCTGATTCATAATACAGCAGCATTCCCACACAAGCTTTTTGTTAACTGCCAGACTTCTGTGATGTTGTAGCTTTGTCTTTCACTGGGGACGTTTACTTGCAGTAAAACAGGTAAAATTCACAGAACTTGACAGTTTATGCTGTGATTTCCCCTGTTTAGAATGGCTGTCAGGGGTCTGCTCTGAGCCATATAAGCATCTGTATGAGTCCAAACAATTGAAATCGAGCAACAAACTCAGCGGTTTTTTTGTTCACTGATACACACTTGATTGTTCGCAAATCTGGTGTCATAGTTCTGGTTTTGTTTCAAGGAAACAAACTTTGTGCATGCTTTGCTGCATTTAACTCTTCTGCTGCAGAGAGTAAAGGCACACAGAGGCAGGAGCATCTGCAATCTAATTCTGTTTCTTTCTCTGCTTCACAATGTGCTTCCTCACATGGTGTAGTTTTGTCTAGAGCTTGATCCAAAATGCAGGGAATTTTCCTGCATTTGCAGGGTGACAAAGCTGGTGAAAGGCCTGGAACACAAACCCTGTGAGGAGAGGCTGAGGGAGCTGGGGGTGTTTAGCCTGGAGAAGAGGAGGCTCAGGTTGACCTCACTGCTGTCTACAACTACCTGAAGGGAGGCTGTAGCCAGGTGGGGGTCAGTCTCTTTTCCCAGGCAACCAGCAATAGAATAAGGGGACACAGTCTCAAGTTCTTCCAGGGGAGGTATAGTCTAGATGTTAGGAGGAAGTTCTTGCCAGAGAGAGTGATTGGCATTGCCCAGGGAGGTGGTGGAGTCACCATCCCTGGGGGTGTTCAGGAAAAGCCTGGATGAGGCACTTAGTGCCATGGTCTAGTTGACTGGCTAGGGCTGGGTGCTAGGTTGGACTGGATGATCTTGGAGATGTCTTCCAATCTAGTTGATTCTATGATTTTATTCTATGATTCCATTTTCTCATCCAAACCCATTTGGAACAATTTCCTTTGTCCAGCATGAAGAATCAAGATGTCAGTTGGTCATACCGTTATCAAACAATGCCTCTAATTCACACTACCTGGTAGAAAATGTTATTTGTCTTTCAAAGTGACTCCTTTCATTTAGATCTTGAAAGATGTAAGGGATTTCCAGAATGAAACCCAGACTTGACCTAAACATCATGTTCTTGGCCTCCTGCATGTTCTCCATGCAGTCCCTTTGAGAATTAATTCCATGTCCATTAAAATCAGTGAGTGTCCTTTAAATTAGATTTCTGATCATGGAGAATCACAGGACGTCACGCTGTTTATTTTATCACCTACATATGAATTCTTGTATGTGGCTTCAGATACCATTTTCCCTCTGTTTCACTGGTGAAAAAAATGTAACTAAAACTTACCTGACAAAATGTTTTGATTGCTAGAGGGAGAAAAACCTGGGGGATGGTGGGTCCCCCTTTAGGTATGCACACGTATATACTTTGTTTTCTCATTTCAGGTCATGGAACCAAAGGAGTGTTTGAGCTTCTTTCAGGATGGCGTCGAACCAGAGAGAATCTGCCATTCAAGGACAGAGTAGCAGATGCCTACTCAGATGTCATGGTCTCCTACACAATGACAAGTTCCTTGTACTTCATAGCCTTTGGCATGGGTGCAAGTCCTTTCACCAACATTGAAGCTGTCAAAGTGTTTTGCCAGAACATGTGTGTCTCTATCCTGTTGAACTACTTCTATATCTTCTCGTTCTTTGGCTCCTGCCTGGTCTTTGCTGGCCAGCTGGAGCAGAATCGTTATCACAGCATCTTCTGCTGTAAAATCCCTTCAGCAGAATATCTGGACCGGAAACCTGTGTGGTTCCAGACCATGATGAATGATGGCCATCAACACACTTCCCATCATGAGACCAATCCCTACCAGCATCACTTTATCCAGCACTTCCTCCGAGAACATTACAATGAGTGGATTACCAACATCTATGTTAAGCCATTTGTGGTGATACTGTATCTCATCTATGCCTCTTTCTCCTTTATGGGGTGCTTACAGATTAATGATGGAGCCAACATTATCAACCTTCTTGCCAGTGAATCTCCAAGCGTCGCCTATGCCCTCATACAGCAAAAGTATTTCAGCAACTACAGCCCAGTGATAGGTTTCTACATTTATGAACCTCTGGAGTACTGGAATGGCACTGTGCAAGAAGACCTAAAAACACTAAGCCAAGGGTTCAATACAGTGTCCTGGATTGAACAGTATTACCAGTACCTTCGAGTGGGTAACATCAGTGCAACCAACAAAAGTGACTTTATCAGTATCCTCCAGAGCTCCTTTTTAAAAAAGCCAGAATTTCAGCACTTCAAAAATGACATCATTTTCTCCAAAGCTGGGGATGAGAACAATATAATTGCTTCTCGTTTGTACCTGGTGGCCAGGACTAGTGAAAACACACAGCGGGAGGCAATAGAATTGTTGGAGAAGCTGAGGCCACTCTCTCTTATACAGAGCATCAAGTTCATTGTGTTCAATCCTACTTTTGTTTTCATGGACCACTACGGTTTGTCAGTTACTATGCCTGTGCTGATTTCTGGTTTTGGCATCCTGCTGGTGTTAATACTGACCTTTTTCCTGGTTATCCACCCTCTGGGAAATTTCTGGTTAATACTCAGTGTCACCTCCATAGAGCTGGGTGTCCTTGGCTTGATGACCTTATGGAATGTAGACATGGATTGCATTTCTATCTTGTGCCTTATCTACACTTTGAATTTTGCCATAGATCACTGTGCACCCCTGCTTTATACATTTATACTAGCTACTGAGCACACCCGAACTCAGTGTATAAAGAACTCCCTTCAAGAGCATGGGACAGCCATTTTGCAGAACGTTTCTTCCTTTCTTATTGGGTTGGTTCCCCTTCTCTTTGTGCCTTCAAACTTGACCTTCACACTGTTCAAATGCTTGCTGCTTGCCGGCAGTTGCACACTTCTGCACTGTTTTCTTATTTTGCCCGTCTTTCTAACCTTTTTCCCACCTTCCAAAAAGCACCACAAGAAAAAGAAACGGGCCAAAAGGAAGGAACGAGAAGAGATTGAATGCATAGAGATACAGGAGAATCCTGATCACGTTACAGCAGTCTGAAAGGCTTAGAAAAAAATAGTAGTATATTCTCTTTTTTAAACAAAGCGTTGCACAGAGATGCAGGGAAAATAGAGCAAAGATCTCAGCTGCTTGTGCTGGCCAGGTCTGACAAGGCAAAAGAAGATCAAGAAGGGGTATTCATGACACATCCAGGTGCAAAAATTACTTTTTTTTTTTAACTAAAATAATGGAAGTGAAAATATTCTCAGATGTTTCCTTTGAATCCTCAGTTCTCCACCAGGAGAGAGTCCGTTGGCCATTGAGTGTTTCTGAATCTCAAACTGTAGCTCTAATGGGAATTTCTTGTTCTGTCATATGCGGGACTGAAGCAAACATGCAAAAAAAGTTACCATTAAGTAAGCAGTAGGGGAAAAGGCAGATTTGTTTGATGAAAAAAAACAACCCTAAAACTAACCCAAAAGCAAACCCACCACATTTCAAATAAGAAAAGAAATGGATGAGACCAAGAGATATAAAACAATGTCATAGTACTTCTGTCTTATTTTCTTGAGCAAGTTGATTAGGATGCAACCTATGCACTTGGGAAGCAGACATTTAAAACCATCCACGCCAAAGCACTTCCCAATCCTGGTGCCATGTAGACCTTTAACACCATAATTAGAGTGTTATGGTGAATACGAATGGCCAAGCTATAAAGCTAAGGGATAAAGGTACTGTTTACATAGTGGAAGAAATAATCATGGGTAGTTGGAAATTTAATATCTAGTTTCTTCTAATGTGACACATGATCTTTCTCTCAAGAGGTCACAGCTGGTAGCTAATGGCATGCACACATTTTGGTGTTTCTGAGTTGTAAAATTCCCTTTGAACTAACTGATCTGGCAAAACGAACTCAGGCCATCACCACTGCAGCAGGATTTGCAGTTCCTGCAGTGTAACACTTTTGAATTCTAATTTCTCAGTGCTGACATGAAATACTGAATATTAGCCAAGCAGGCACTTTAAATGTAATGATGGGCTGCATATAACAGACTTAATGTGACTGTGTAACAGCTGAGTCGCTTCTGGAGCACCTGCACAGTGTTATCATTGTACAGTTGGTCCAATGGATGAAGGGTTATGTTTGCTGGTCCCTGCAATATATGCTGCAGAAAGTGAGATTTTCCTCTCCTTTAAGAAAAACATCAGTCAAGTACTTGCCACACGCACAAAAAACAGATCTTGTTAACGTTTGTGTGGGACAGAATCAACAACTACTTGTAAAAAGACAAATTGGTCCCCTGTGGGAAGGGGAAGGGGAAATGTAGTAGTATTATTATTCCTAAATATTTGAGTGTTGATCATCTGCAAGGTAAAGCTTTGATATGACAGCTGAAATTTTACAGGGGAGAGCACTAAATCTGCAGTTACTATGTGATACTAGAAATTGCACTGTAAAGAACTATGAATGACTTTCTCTGCTTTGTAAACTACATAGCTTAGAAGCCCAAAAGAAGGGATAAAAGCAGATCTAGCCGTTTCAGTTTGCTCTTGGCCCAATTCTGCACTGGAGCTTGCCATGTTCATTTCCCCTTTTAGTAGTTTAAAAGGGCTTGCTTTCTACTCTCTGGAATATGGTATAGTATCTCTTACATGAATAATGTCTTCCTGAATATATAGTATCCATGAGGACACTATGTAAAGATATCGCTATATGGAGTGTTTATGTCTACTTTGTAGTATTTGTGGGTATCTTTAAAAGATATCTGGAAGCTGTTTATCTTCCAAAATGTCTATACATATCTATTTGCAGCTGGTTAACTCAGTCTCAAACCTGCAGAGTTTGCTGACAAGGGTATGTACATATATTTCACTAAAAAGCTCTCTGCAAGAAGTTGATTCTTTGTTATGTGGCTTCTCTCACCTCTTCCTACTGCTTCATGGCTAAGGTGAGCCAGAGAACACACACTTGCAGCACAAAAAGCCATTTGAATGCCAGTTGCAATGTTCATTAGCTGCTTCTGTTCCCAAAGAATGCACTTTCAGCTCTTCTCTGTATTTTCTGTACTTTGCCATTACCATTTGCCGAAAAAATGACCTCTGTGTTTTAGGAGCTTTGTATGCTTAGTTTAAAGCACTTGATTGTTCAAGATTTAACATGCAACAGGTTTTAGAGAAAGATAAACTCTCCAGGTAGGTAAAGCTTCCAAAGTTTGAATTCCGATCTGAACTTCAGGTGTAGCCAGATCAAGACTAGCAGTTTGACCCAAGATACTCAAGGGCCAGCTGCAAACTGAGATCTAAATAGTTTGTTAAGGATTAGAATCAGGGCGTGATTTAAAGCTGAGTTGTGGTTCAGATGCATCTCTGCTTGGGAAGGATTTACTGGCCTTGATTTGCATCTTGAAAACATTGTGCAATATCCATCCTTCTTAGAACAGTCAGTTATGAATGTCAAGCTCTCCATACCTCTTACATTTCCATACCTCTTACACTTCCTCCACTGCCCATACAAAACCTGGAGTGTTACATCATAACCGTGACCCTGAAGTTGCTTGTATTCTCATGTCCTGGCCAGATGTATCCCAGGGATCTCTGTTATGCATTGTATTGAAGGAAGTTAAGCTTTACAAAGCCATCAAAACCAGGATTCATCTCACCTAACTTTGAATGTTGACAATGTAGAAATTTATATCTGAGATTCCTATACGGCAACAGGAGAGGGACAGACACTTCTTAACCCTTTTACAGTTGTGGATCAGGGGTGAATGAATTCCACTTTGGGAAAAAAAAAAGCATATTTCTGTCCATTGGTGGTAAAGGAAATGACTAATTCAAACACAGACATCAGCAAAGCAGATTTGGTGAGAGGATTGGTGGTAAAGGAAAGGATTAACTCAAACACAGACATCAGCAAAGCAGATTTGGTGAGAGGATTGGTGGTAAAGGAAAGGATTAACTCAAACACAGACATCAGCAAAGCAGATTTGGTGAGAGTAATCCACTTAAAATCACCAAGTGAAATAGAAAACAAACAAACAAAAACCTTAGAAACTTTCCTCCTAAACAAGACACACACAAATGAACTAGAGTTTGGTGAGATGTCAGACCAGCTCCTCTCTCAATATTATGCATCTGCATAATTAGTACTTGTATCTACCAAACTCAAGATATATAGATTATAGTCTGGGACTAGAAGTTTCTCATTTCTATATCAGTGGAGAAGTGAAGCAGAAAACAAACTTGATCTTCTATGGATGTCATTTTATTACTTCATCATCAACCATTTCCCAGATCCACCAAGAAAGGTGTGACTTTTGTAGAAACTTCAGTCTCTGCAGAGCAAAGAAAGCTTCCATCTCAATCTGTCAGGAAAAAAAAAAACAAACCAAACAGCAACAACAAAACTCTGGAGTTGTCTGGGGATGGGAAGTCTATATGTTTTAAATCTTTTGCCTGCTTTTGCTTGTTTTGATTTCAGTCCTTTTCAATAAATTCTGCCATTTATTGTAGCACCTGCTCAGCTCAGCTAGAGTTGCATAAACATTTGTGAAGAAAGGACATAGCCAATGCAAAGCAATTTGACACTGACACATGCTGTATGTTCGATCTTCATCGAGCCCTTTTGTTATCATAAATTCCCTGGGATGTTGCCCATATTCCATTAGTGGAACTGCTGGAGCGGGTCCAGAGGAGAGCCACGAAGATGATCAGAGGGCTGAAGCACCTCTGCTATGAGGACAGGCTGAGAGAGTTGGGGCTCTTCAGCCTGGAGAAGAGAAGGCTTCGAGGAGACCTTATAGTGGCTTTCCAGTATCTGAAGGGGTCCTACAGGAAGGCTGGGGAGGGACTATTGACAAGGTCTGGTAACGTCAGGACGAGGGGGAATGGGTGTAAGCTGGCAGAGGGGAGATTTAGACTGGATGTTAGGAGGAAGTTCTTTACAGTGAGGGTGGTGAGACACTGGCACAGGTTGCCCAGGGAGGTTGTGGATGCTTCCTCCCTGGAGGCGTTTAAGGCCAGGCTGGATGAGGCCTTGAGCAGCCTGCTCTAGTGGGAGGTGTCCCTGCCTATGGCGGGGAGTTGGAGCTGGATGATCCTTGAGGTCCCTTCCAACCTAAACCATTCTATGATTCTATGATTAATATTTGTTGTTCTGTATGATCTACAAAAGCTGCCAAGAACCCTGTGTGTGTTTCCTACTTAGATTGGTTTCATTCCATCAGAGTATATAGGCTTGAATTGATTGATGAGACAATTGATGGAGTCCACAGATTTATTGCCATGGTGTTGCTGTCTTTGCATGCTTTCTGACTGGCGAGAAGTGAAATCATGACAAGTGGACCTCTTGCGTTGTTGATATGCTCATTGAGCAATTTGTCTGTAGTCTACAGCCATGGTTGCATGCTGTGCTCAGAGGAGGCTGCAGTGAAGGTATATTTTCTTTCTGTATTTTTTTCTTTACCCTTTGCCATGCAGGCTGTTTCTAGGATGTACCAGGTATGTCACGTCCCGGGTTAGGTAAGGGTGGCCCATCCATCCGTTTTTCGTCATAGCCAGGCGGTAGTCTGCACTACCGATTAGATGGCAGTCATCGGCATAGGAACCCAGCATGACACATAATCATCACCAGATTTTTCACAGCCTCACAGTCTCACAGTATCATCAGGGTTGGAAGAGACCTCACAGATCATCAAGTCCAACCCTTCACCACAGAGCTCAAGACTAGACCATGGCACCAAGTGCCACGTCCAATCCTGCCTTGAACAGCTCCAGGGATGGCGCCTCCACCACCTCCCTGGGCAGCCCATTCCAGTAGCCAATGACTCGCTCAGTGAAGAACTTTCTCCTCATCTCGAGCCTAAATTTCCCCTGCTGTACCTTGAGGCTGTGTTCTCTCGTTCTGGTGCTGGCCACCTGAGAGAAGAGAGCAACCTCTCTCTGGCCACAACCACCCCTCAGGTAGTTGTAGACAGCAATAAGGTCACCCCTGAGCCTCCNTCCAGCCACTCCGACCCCAGCCTGTATCTCTGCATGGGGTTGTTGTGACCAAAGTGCAGCCCCTGGCACTTGGAACCATTGAACACCATCCCCTTGGACTCTGCCCATCTGTCCATGTGGTCAAGGTCCCTCTGCAGAGCCCTTCTGCCCTCCAACCCAGCCACATCAGCTCCCAGCCAGGTGTTTTTACCTCACTGCCCGCCAGATCTATCGGCCACAATCTCAAGAGACAGCCAAGACTTCCCCTGCGTGATCCCACCGAGGGACGTGTCTGGTCTTCCAGCCGTGCAACCCCTCCGGTACACCCCGGTAGCCATGTATCATGTGAGGAAAATTCGGGGGCATCAGGACTGAGTTTACACTGTCAAATGTGGCAGGTGAAAGCGGCACCAACGCTCCCCTCTGTGGCTTCCTAAGGACTCAACCACATTGGCAGACAGATTTCCAGGGCCTGATAAGCCTCCTGGACCTCCTAATCTCCTAGCGGTGGTTGATATTGTCCAAAGCTACCAGAGAAAGAGGGCATATGTAGCACGCATTTGGATGCCACACACCATGTGAGGGCTAGACTTCAGTCAAGGCAAACCCCCTCCAGTAAGCCTCAACTTTGCCCAACTATTACTCCCGTGGGCAGAGAGGGACCAGCTGGAAGGCCCAGTTTTGGAACCAAATTCAATGGGAATCTCGTGATGATTACTGTTTTTCATGACACATTCTCTCTGTGCCAATCAGGTGCCAAACTATACTTTCCCGTGGGCAGGGCCCAAGGTACGTCCACTTCATGCCAAAAAAAATTGGTTCACCAATTGGATACTATCGATGGGTTGGTGAGGCCCATGACAGAGTGGGAGCAAGCATGACTCCTGCTGGGACAGGGATCAGCTCAGTTATCTGGTAGGGCATCCAGCGGGACCAGCTGGGAGGTGTGATCCCTGTGTGGACCCCAGATGTAACTATCGCCTGCTCTCTAGCTACTAGAGAGTCGTAGATACTCCCACCCCCTAATTAATCTACTCCTCCATCTTTTTCATTAGAGTTAAGTCTTCATCCCTGTAGTCTACCACCTGACACTTCACAAAGTTGTTGTCTAACAAATCAACATGTTTGGGGTTTTATTTTGTGGCGAAGATAGGAATGGATGCATTACATCCTGCATGTATAATTTCAAGATATTGCCTTCAGAGGTTTTTGTTCTCAGTATTTTAGGTCAAAAAATTCCTATTTATAAGGCAATCTGCCACATGCTAATATCTATTTAACTTGAACAACTCTAGTTTTGAAATTTCCTCTAGTAGGAAGGAAAAGAACCAAGAGGGAAGGAAGAAGTACGAAGCAGTTTTGTAATCAGTGCTCTTTTTTTCCCAAAGGCTTTCACTGTTCTACTCTTAATTAAGTCACACTGAGTAGTGACTCTAGCATAATTAAGATTTATTTCAATGGAGTTACTCCATATTTCACTATGACAAGATCTTGGCTTATTGTCTTTATGCAAGTACCACACTAAGTCTCTTTGATTAATTTTTCTGTAATTATAAACTTTAATAAGTTCTTTTTCATTGCATCACTAGATTTTTGAGTACCTCAAGCTCTCATTTGATGTCCTAGGAAACACTGAAAGGAAGCAGTTAGGCAGCTGGTGAGCAAGAGACATAGTGTGGCACTGGGGAAAAGGGATGCTTCGCAAAGAGTCAGTGTATCCTCCGAGACTTAAAATCAGAAATGATGTTAAGGGCTACTCTGGAATATTAAGCTGAAGTGGAAACCAGGTGAAACGTTGTTTGAAAGGTAGTGTGATCAGATTCTATGCAGTCAACACTTTGATTCTTCTTCCATACCATTTTACACAGGAAAGGCATTTGAACAGGGAAGGAAATAACACGGAAGGAAGCTCATGCATCACCCCAAATCCTTCTTTTCACTTGCATAAATCAATGTCACAGTCCAAGCAAGCACAGATTCTCCCAGCTCAGCATGGGTCCTTTGGTTTTGTTTGAGCTGTTTTTCGTGCACAGTGAGGTTTTCACACAACCTTGGTGAGCAGATTCAGAGTTGCTTCCTTACATGATGAAGCTGTGAATGAGCTGAAAGGTGCACAGCATAGCTGCAAGCACAGGTGTTACATGCCCTGTTGTTGGCTCTCAGCCTTCTTACTAGCAGCAACACCACAATCTCCTGGAAATATGCAGAGGAGCCTACCTGTTGTTGAGTGCTGAGATGCACCATTTCCCCAGCAGTAATCTGGACTTTGTGGTTACAGCAGCTCACAGGCCTCTGGCCAAGAAGAGTTTGGTTTGGTTTTTTTCTGGAGAGATCTCCATTTCTTACTACCACTTCATAGGATCACAGGATGTTAGGGGTTAGAAGGGACCCAAAGAGATCACCAAGTCCAACCCCCCTGCTGGAGCAGGACAATTCTATCTAACACATATCACAGATGAACACATCCAGGCAGGCCTTGAAAGTCTCCAGAGAAGGAGACTCCACATCCTCTCTGGGGAGCCTGTTCCAGTGCTCTGTGACCCTTACAGTAAAGAAGTTCCCCCTTGTGTTGAGGTGGAACCTCTTTTGCTGCAACTTACGCTTCATCTGCTGAATCCTAGAGGGGTGCAACTGCTGCTTCTGGCACACCAGTCAACAAGAAGAAAGTTTTCTGGAAGATTTTCCTTCTGATCTTCAAGGAATTCTTTTCCCCAGCTGTTTCTACATCATCATGTCTTACAAGTAAAACATGCAACATGAAACTTGTATGCCCATCCTATCTATAGTGGTGTGAACCATCATTGTTGAACCACAAGGCTGGAGTAAGGCCAAATGAAGGGATGTGGCCTTCTTGCCCAGAGAGGCAAATGTGGAGCAGTTCTGAATGTCATCTTTTCTTGCTTGCTTTGTTTTTCTTTCTGACCTACCAAGATGCCCACAACACTATTCTCATTTTCTTCCTGCTTTCTCATTATAGAAAATTAAGTTTCTCTTTCCTGCTCCCTGAGGCTATCTTTCCTTTGCAGCTCAACTTATTTTGTGCTTTAATCTTCTCTGTGTGCTCTCAACCTCTTCAAAATTTTCCTATTTATTTTCAAAGGCTCTGAGAACATAACTATGTTGAAATAAATGGAAGATGCTTGGGTGCATCAAAGTACAGATGACACTGGTACAGAACTAGCTAATTTGTAACAGCACCCAAGCAGCTAAAAACTTTCATCAGACAGAATAGAGTCTGTAAGAAAACTTGGAAAATAATTAAGCCTAAAGTTTCATTTTTCTGTGCTTTTTATCTCGTAAACTTCCACTCTTTGTTTCTTTTCACTGTAGGCATTTCTTTTTTCAGCACACTTTTATCATAGAAATGCCTAGGGTTTTGCTGTCTCAGAATTAATGGGCATTTCTTCATGCCCTCAAGAAAGAAAATATTGCCCCTCCTTTGGAGCATTTTGTGCCAAGTTTTTGTTCAGAGTACATTTTCCAGGCTGAATTATACAAGCCTCTGGAAATAAGTATTCCACTGGAAATGCTGATACAGCCTTAACTAGAGAATAACTGTGAAAATCTCAACAGCATCCTGCTTAACTTCAAACCTACTGCATCAGCCTGATGGAAACTCCAGACAGGACTACTAAGATAGGTGGATAATGGTCTCCCCCTTACTTGCAATGCCACTGTTTCAGCAATATGAGCTGTATGGCTCTCCTGAGCACATATTGAATTAGAGTCTACTCATCTCAGGTACTAAAATCATGAACAGATTAGCAGTCTTTTTACTGGAGAAGGAATATATCCCAAAGTAAGGCAGTGTCACAGCTGTCTGCTGTAAGGCTGCCTCTCTCTTTCCTAGCTGTATGTTGGGTCTTGCACTGTCTTCTCCTGTAATGAACAAAAAGTATATATATAATTTTTTTCAATAAGCCACTTGAGAATAAGACATGAAATATTTCAGATTGAGTCATGGGTAGAATTTTTGTTGCATGGGACTTTGAGTAAACATGTAGATTAAAAAAGCACCTCCATGGATACAGAAATCTTGGTTCAAACCAGTTTTTTTTCTGTTCCTCTTGCAATTCTGGCATGATATTTCTCTGATCTTACTGAATTTCATGAATAAGAACAGATTTATTTTCCTTTTCACACTTACCACGCAGAAGATAAGAACACATCCTGTCTGCCAGAAGCAGACTTTCTTTTGGGGAAAGCCCCATTGGTTTCAACTCGATGTCAAGGGAGATTTTGCAGCATCTGAGGCAGCAGAGGTCTTAGTATGGACGTGCTCAGACACAGGCCTTTGTTCCCCATGCCTCACCTGTTGTTGGGGAGGGGAAATGAATTGATGCGAGATGATATTTTCCCAAATTAATACTGCTTATTATTGTTGCTATTCAGAACTCTGCCACCCCCAAACACTCATTTTAATCATATTTCAGTTCTTACACGGTCATGGAAACATTCTATGGATGATATCTACATCTAATACAACCAGCAAAATATGGAAACATTAATTGAACTGGAAGAGAAGGTTCCCACGNGGTCTGCTCCTGGTAACTGGCAGCAGTGGAGTTTAGCAGGCAAGCAATAAGGCAGTGTGCAATAGCAGCAGGGCTGGGCACAGCAGAGAGAGCACAGCAAAGAGCAGGGAAGCAGAGCAGGGAAGCAAAAGCAGGTTGTTCACCTGCCTATCTCCTTTTATCAGTGTGGGCTGAGATTAACTGCCCTTTGGACACAAGAGTAGCCCATCAGGATGGCAGTTAGCCAAACCTTACCATCTGAGGCAAAGCCACAGGCTCACTTTTCCCTCATTTGGGAAAAGCAGAGGGCTGGCACTAGGCAGGCACAAGCTAAGTGTGTGCACCTTACACCACAGGACCCTGGGCAGGCCAGGCTCTATGGCTCCAGGTTCTTTTGTGTCCATTTCCCACACTTGCCTCTCTGGTGGAGCAGAAAAACATGCCTAGGCAAGGCAGGACAAGCTTGTGTAAGCCTATTTTGGGGCTATCAGGCCTACCACAACACCTGTATGAGTATTTCAGAGAAGGACTGTCTAACTGTGAAAGCCTAAATAGTGACAGAATCCAGCTCTGGGCATGAATTCGTTCTCTTCTTATTACCTCAGAGTCACATGTACAAAAATAAACTGCTTACTGAACACCAGGATGAAATTTGACCTAAGCCCTGGGCATGACAGAGCCAGTTGAAGCACAGAATTACAGGTGCAACCTCTTAAGACCAAGGCAGTTACTCACAGAGGTGATTTCAGGTTTTGTAACAACACCAGTACTGAGATGTAATCTTCAAAACTCTTACATTTCTAGCACAGTTTTGGTCCAGAAAACCAACCTTCTCCCCAGTGATTCCTGGGCACAGTCTGGGTGCTGGCATGACCAAGGGACAATTCTCACCAGACAGCTTGTTGATAGTTACTCTTTTTTCAGACTACAGGAATGGTTAACAGTATAGATATTGACAGACCATGCCAATCTCCTTGGGGGCTACAGAACAACTCCCAGCATTGTTTGTTTTAGTAGCAAAGTTCAAATGTTAGACAGCTCATTGGATGAGATGAGACTGGATGAGGCACTCGGTCTAGTTGATTGGACAGGGCTGGGTGCTAGGTTGGACTGGATGATCTTGGAGGTCTCTTCCAACCTGGTCGATTCCATGATTCTATGATAGTCATACTATTTTACTTCTGAAGATCTTAAGCTAGCAAAGTACACAAGGAAATTACTTAGTTTAATCAGATTCTCATTGACTTGGGACATCTTTCCATTTAAGCATGCATTTAAAGTATTTGGCTAGATAAAGATGCACTTATCCCTGTGCTTCAAGTTAAACAGGAGTTTTGCAGAAGAAGAGACCTTAAAAGAAAAGGCCTTTTACCCATAACATGCTGCATCCTACATTTATTGCAGCAGTTTCACAATATGTAGAAAGCCCATGACAAGCACATACATTTTTCAGGGATTCAATTTTCCTGACGTGAGACATCTCAGGGACATTTTAGTGATTTGTTGCAGTCACACGAGGCTCAGGCAAGAACAAAGCCTTGGAAAAATAACAAGATATTTGACTCAGAAAAAGCATGCAGTGTTTTATTATGTTAAAGCTCATTTCTAAAAGGAAAAAAAAATGACACTTTTGATCTAATGTGGTTCATTATTTCTTTCAAGTGATACTCTGGAGAAGGGCTAGATACCCCTCTATCATGGGTAAGAGAGGAATTGCCTGGTGAAGCTAAATTCAGCTTTGCCCATTGGATAAAAAAAGGAATTATAGAACAATCAAAATCTGACATTGTGCCTGGTATAAAAATTGCCATGGCATCATCTGCTCCTTCTTAATTACATTAACTACGAATGGTGACATGAGTGGGACAGAAGTGGAGAATCGCACTGTACGTGACCTTGGGCTGCATCTGGTGAGGAACACTTATGTACACTGGGAAAGGGAATTAAGTCCTCACTCCTGCAAAACCAGATGCAACTGCCAAGTCATAAATACTGAGAATAATCCCATCAGCTTAAGGGGAGCCATCAGGATGTGTGTAAAGATGTGCTCTTAAGTATTTGCCAGCTTGAGGACAAAGATAAGCAGATATTTGAATCTGAAAAGGAGACAGAGTCTTAAATCAAACATTTCCTCAACATCCTGAAAGATCTTCTGTGTAATTGATCTCTGTCCCTTACAAGAACAGTGTTTCCTCCAAAAAAAATTGCCATAAAACATCATCTCCATAGAAACACAGGTAGGGGAAGCATTTAATACCCTAATGCAAACAGTGACTTTTCATTAAATAAGTCTTCTCCTGTGATGTCTGTAGCTGATATTTCATGGAAGCACATGACAGGGAGAGTGATCTGCCATTGAAATGGGCTGCCCAGGGAGGTGGTGCAGTCACCATCCCTGGTGGTGTTCAAGAAAACAGGATGGGGCACTTAGTGCCATGGTCTAGTTGATTGGACAGAGTTGTGTGATAGGTTGGACTGGATGATCTTGGAGGTCTCTTCCAACCTGGTTGATTCTATCATTCTATCAAAAGGAGATGTAAAAATCAGATATCAAAAACCTCTCTTCCTAGGTGAAGCCAAGGGTGAGAAACAGCTACCACAATTTACCTAGCTCAGATATCTACTTTAGGATAAAGTTCCTTGCATGCATTGGAGATCAGCTACCAGAGTGGGTGAATAGCCTAGAACAACTAACATCTGTGAAAGCATCACTTTAGTGAGGTCAGAGAAACCCCTCTGAGACATCTCTGTTCATTTTAAATGCAATTAAAATGTTGAGAAGTGGGTGATGGGCAATAATCAGTTTGACTGTCCACTTTGGCTTTTTTGGTGGATGAAGATAGTGCTCCAGGATGGCAGCTGAGTGGGTGGAGCAATGCAAACGATGCAGCTGTGAGCAGCCAACAGTCAGTACAGAAAGGACAGAATTAGGATTAAGCAGTACTACAGGGAAGATGACAGTCATCTTTTTTCCCCAACGATTATTTATCTCCCTTTGTATCCTACTTTAATGTAGTGCTTCTTCTTTTTGATAGCCCATAATGATCAGCTTTTCTACCTCCTTTTAAGCATCAGGATTTGCTAAGTTTCCTTTTTATTTTCTCTTTTTTTTTTTTTCTTTTCAATTAATTTAGCATTAGGTGTTTAATTACTAGAATTTCTCAGGTGTATGCACCTTTCCTGCACTACAACCACCAGAAGTCAATATTGATTTTCCTCCCTCATAAAACTCCTTTGTTGCTGAAAACTGTTAATATTTTTTTCAGGATTATACCACGACCATATTTGTATACAGCCTTTTACTGGTCTTGAAATTCCATGACAAATACTTATGTCTTTGACAGATTGAGTTCTTCAATAAAATATATTACCTTTAAATATTAGAATTTTCCCTTTCTTCAATAGAAAGGTATTCAGTAGTAAGGGACATTACAGGATCATTTATTCAGGTGTCTGTTCCCTTGAATTTAGTTTTAGAGGAAATTAAAGGTGGGGTTTTTTTTTCAAAGCAAATCTGGAGCTAAGACATTGGGCAGCACCAAGACATACAGGACATCTCAGGGCTTGGAAAGAGTGAGTCAGGGTCAGGGATATGGCAACTCTGAGCTGTCATATGGTCCCTCACACACTATCAGCAGATTGACAACCTACAGCTGCCCTGAAGCTATGCTAAATATAACCAAGTGTTTAAATTTCCCAGGCAAAGCTGACTAGACAGTAGTCTTGGTAGGATGTAATACAGTACCTTTCTCCAGCAACTGCTCATGCCAACAGCTCCTTCTTTCCCAAGCTCACTCTTGCTCTCTCAGCTCATCTTCCCACAGTGGTAGTAGAGTTGGAAGTTCAAGTCCTTTCAGTGGAAAATCATGGGGCAGAGTTTGATCAGATTTTCTCTGACCGTCCCTGGCAAGTCCATAGGAACCTGCCTACAGAGTGCTCAGTGTTGCCTCACAGCTACAACATCTGCCCCTACCTTTGTGCTATCACTTCTCTAGCATTTGATAAAGGACATACCAGAATGACCATCTCTCAGGCCCTTGAGTAAATACTGAGCTTAAAATGACACATTAAATTGTACATTTCAGTCATTCCCATATGCCCCCATCAAGCACAAATGGCAGCCTTTGGGTTTTATCTTGAGTTCTCCAGCAGTATCCTGAAGCCTTGGTCCTCTATACCTTGTCTGGAGGAAATATACTGTACTAAGGCTTTGACTTTGCCCTTGGACTTGGTTTCCTTTCAAATGAAAAGGAGGGTGATGGTGCAGGATCAGAGGACATGACCTCATTGGTCATATTGGAGAGGGCACCTGACTCAGGATGTATGCCAGTCCCTCTTTGTCAGGTTTTCCACAGATAAACTTATCTTTCATTTCTGTATCAACCACCATTTCCCCAGGTAAGTTTTCCAGTTAGTAGCCCCAAAAGGCACTTTAACAAAAAAAAAAGACACTGCTAGAAAACTACCTCTGCTAGTTGTTGCTGAAGAAAGTGGCTAGTGGTCATCTCATGTGATGAAGAGGTAACTCTGTTGTGTCTTTGAGCTGCAAAACTCCTCCACTGCCAAACGTGGGTAACACTGAGTGGAAAAAACCCTACCTACCAGCAGAATGATGATATGGATGTTCAGCTGAACTGTGACCAGTCAAGAAATTGCTTCAGTTGAAATATTACTTGTCATCCAAATTGCACAGCTCTTGTCACAAATCATGAGTCATATTACAACAATTTACCAAGTTTCTGCCCAAAATTTTAAAACCAATAAGAACTGCAACCTACACAATAGACACTTACTGTAGCAACACAGCTTGTCTTGTGTCAAATGCCTTCTTGCACAGGCTCTTCTGCAAATCAAGATAACTAGTTTATTGGAAAGGTTCCTGCACATAAAGCCAAGAATCTCACCTGATATAAATCAGCCTGAATCGTGTGGCTGCAAAGGAAGCACAGCTCCTTACCTTTTGAAGTCTTTGGCCTCAAGTTTCTGTGTCTGACTTAAGGCTGTTGTATCAGAAATGATTAGCCAACCAATTTACTAACATTGTCGTAAGAGTTTGTTTAGTTTCCCTTCATTTTATGTTTTTATTTGATTTGACTGACTTGATGCAAAGTACACAATGTCTCCATTCTTCTTCTTTTGACAGACTTATTTGAAGGGGAAACATAAAATAATTTTCCTCAATTATATCTTAGCTACTTACTCGTTACCAGACTGTGCTAGTTTGAGCCTAGCTAGAATGTTTTGGTGAGAAGAACTAGATAATGGGCTGGAACATGAAAACAGTGGTGTTGTCTACTTCGCNTACTGTAAATATCTGCTTGTAAATTGTGCCAGCTGTAAATATAAGCTCCATTCAAATTTCCAGAGCAGGCTGAGTCTAGTCTGGGTGGTTTCTAAAGTGTGGGGGGTGGGGGATACCCAAACCGTCACACCACATGTTCACACCAGCCAAGATAATTCAAGCAGAGAGCTACTGTTGCCTCAGAGGCTCTGGCTTTGCAGGAAACCAGAATTCAGCACTGTATCTCCTGGTCTGAACTATGTACTGACATTCCTACTTGTGTTGAGTCTGTGCTAGTTCCATTCGCACAAGAGTGGATGCAGGTTTGGCCCAAAATATCAGAGCACCCTAGAAAATTAAAGTGCTGTTTTCAGTGTTTTCTAAGAAGAGCCTAGTTCAGAAATTTCATGTATTGATACAATCAAGAAAATTGTGATGGTTTGGGTGTTCCCCCCTGCTACACTTTAGAAATCACCCAGACTAGACTCAGCCAGCTCTGGAAATTTGAATGAAGCTTATATTTACAGCTGGCACAATGTACAAGCAGATATTTACAGTATATACAGTTATAGACAGAAATAGACAAGGTAAAAGGTAATGCAGAAACACAACAGCCCTCCCAGAAACCTGAGTCCCCAGGAGGGGCTCCCAACTGTCCCTTCACCTTCCCCCTACCCCTCTCAACTTATCCCAGTCCCAAAGAAGAATGGAGATTCGGCCAGCTGGGTTAGGAAGCAAAGTGGATTAGCCAAAGAAAAACAGAGGGTGAGGTTAGAGAGTAAGGTGCAGCTCAGCCAGATCCCCAGCAGAAGTGAGACTCCCTTATTTATGTTTTTATTCATATTCTTATACATCTCAGCAAGCCTATGAGCAAAGTAGACATCACCCTTGTTTTCCTTTCACAGCCTGTAATCTAGTTCTTCTCACCAGAACATTCTAGCTAGTTTCAAACTGGCACAAAAATGTAGCCCAGAACCATATGTAGCATGGAATTCTCCTCTTCATTGCCAAGGACATTGAAAAGTTTGTCAAAGCTTTCTGTGCATGCTGCAAATAATATAATTAGAATCTTGTTTCACCCTGCAAGCCAGTGAACGCTACTGAGCTCAAAGAAACAAGGATACCATGTGCCTGGTTAAGAGTTTTATCCCAAAGGCTTAGGATTGCTTTCAAGTTTGGTAGCAGCCATAGCATCAGCATCTTCGTGATTATATTTGCTACTAAAATTAGGGAGGAGCTCAATACAAACCTAGCATACAAGTTTATCTTCTAGAAGCAATCTGGCTATGGAAAGTTCCTCTCCCCTCTAACCCTGGTGTAGGCTGGGAAATTTTAATGATAAAGAAAAATAGATGCCAAGAAAATTGTCTTTCTATCTGTCAGTGGCAGGCCTGACCTGCTGTCTGCAGAATCTCTTGTTTGCAGCTGGCCACTATAAAGAAGCAGCAATTACTGTGCTGGTAGATAGCCACTTAGTTGAGGATACTGGGGGTTTGCTACTTTAGGTTATATTAGTTCTTATACTGCCCTCCAGTGATAGTGAAAGTTGTTCAGGTATGTATTCTAGTCCTTTGCAGAAGCTTGCTTCTAGTCTTTGCCAGATTTGCTCCAAAAATTGCAGTTCTCAATCCAGAATTTTGGTCAATTCTTGTCTTAAAAATGACAACAGAGCTCTTATTTTAATCTGTGATTTCTGGCAAATTAAAACCAAATCCAAATGAAATTTATTGTGAGAGTGAAAAAGTAACATGGATTTGAATTTCATAAAAAAAAAAACCCCAAACCACAAAACCATATAATTTTGAACCTACTAAACTGTCCTCAATGAATGACATTTTCAATTGAAAATATTTTTTTTTCTGCAGATTGACCTTTTAGTTTTAGTTCTGTGTTGTGTGTCGTGTGTGTGTGTGTGTGTCCCCCACAAAAAGTCTATTTTTCTGTTATTATTCCTGAGAACAACTCCCTTGAATACTGGATCCATATGGATTTTGCTGGTGTGTTGATTGATGGACCTAGAGAAGGGTGACAAAGCTGGTGAGAGGCCTGGAACACAAGCGCTATGAGGAGAGGCTGAGGGAGCTGGGGGTGTTTAGCCTGGAGAAGAGGAGGCTCAGGGCAGACNATTGATTCTATGATTCAATATCTCTTCTAACCTGTTGGAGTCATTTGGTCTCTTTCATGCACCTCAGAAATCAGGGTGTAGTGTGAAAGACAGGCGATCTCTCCTTGGCAGCATGCAGAAGATTGATGCAGTTGTTAGCATGTGAAGTTTCCACGAGCTTATAGCATTGATCACACAATGCAACTCACCAGTTTGACATAATTTCCTGCAACAAACTAACTGTTTCAGAACAGTTGGTGGGGTTGTTGTGAGAACCCAGCACCTGCAATGAACTGACCTACATCCTGGATGATCGAGGGTACCGGTATCTTGATTACACAGTCTCACAGTCTCACAGTCTCACAGTATCACCAAGGTTGGAAGAGACCTCACAGATCATCAAGTCCAACCTGTTACCACAGAGCTCAAGGCTAGACCATGGCACCAAGTGCCACGTCCAATCCTGCCTTGAACAGCTCCAGGGACAGAGCTTTGTACAGGGATTGGCAAGACAGGACAGGTCAGCACTCCTGTGTCCTGAATCTGAAAGAGATAACATGAGCCTCCCTTTATGAAGACCACGAGAAGCAGACATTTTGTTGGGTGTATCAGTTCAGGCTAAGCAACTTTTCAACTACAAAGCAATGACCACTCAGTCTGAGGTGCCAGGTTCACAAGATGCCACTACATAGGGAAAAAAAATTCTTCCATTTTTATTAATCTGGTAATTCTACCAATTCTTTTGGTTTAGACTTCCCTAGAATAGTATTGAACATGAGCTTGAACAGGCCTATGTGACATCCAGGCAGAAAAACTGCTGTACAGATCATACTCACTGGAAGAATTAATATCCAAAAAGGTCTGCAGAATGTTGTCAAAGCGTGCTGGATTCAGGTTTGGGTTTCACCAGCCAATTCAGGAAACAATTTTCTGTTAACAGATGATGTGCCTGAAGGTAGCACTAAAAGCACACACAGGGATGGAAAAATATGAGACCTAGTACCACAATAGCAATTTTAAAGCCTTTACACAATTGGAGCTGCCCTCCTAATCATCTCAATCTGGGCCAGGTTAATTGGAGCCTTTCCAGACGTGAGTCAGTCTCACACATTTTCTACATCTTTGCTAATTAAGAGAATTGTCTCCTTTTATAGTTGCTTTAGTACTCAGAGCAGTTTGCCATGAGCTAATTATAACCACTGAGTGATAGCTTTAGAATTCCATGTCTGTGATGACATTTTATCACATTAAATTGGAATCTCATAATGCTTCTTGAGCTATGATAGACGAGGAGGTCATGTCTATTCTGGATGTCATCCACTGCACAGGTTTGTGCTGATATTTGGCATTCACTACACTTTCATTCAGAATCAGTGCAATCTCTTCTGCTCTTCAGCTGAAGAGATTGGAAACCCAAATGATTCCTGAAAGAAGAGCACAAAACTATTGAGTTCAAATCCAGGTCACAAGCTATCTATAGGACTTCAACTTTTGCTTTTTCTAATGTGGGAGAACTGAATACCAGAGTACCAAGATGCTGGAAAGGACGAGCCAAGGCAACATATTCTTTGCATCATTGCTCCTCCATTTCCAAATCCTTGGCATTTTGAGGGCTTAGTCACCGGTACAGTGTGGGAATTCTTCATTTTTCTTGAGCAGAAAGAGCAAGTAGAGGAGCTCAGTGTCACAACACACTTGCTGCTTCTTGCAACCAGTGCTGTATCACAGCTTACAGCAGGTTTTCCCCTGCACTCTGAAAAAGCTCCTGCAGTTGCACTCAGGGCCTTCTATCAATGATGCTTCCTTGAAGTAACTTTTAATTGTACTTAAAACTGGATGCCAAGATCCTGAAGCACCCTGTTTTATACATGGCAAATAGGTTTGCTGCTTGTCACCTTAGCTGCAATAACCTGGCCTTTGATCCATGTTTGGAAAAACCAGATGTAACTAAATCAGGACACAAAGTAGAAGTAACACCACTGACTAACACAAGCATAGTGTTAGTATGCAAGGTAATATAGTTCCTGAATTCAAAGTCTGTGCAAGACTTTGAATACCTTTGCAGAGAGTCTTTCTAAACCATTGTTGCAATGAGAGGGCAAGGCAGCTTTGCAAGCATAGCTGTGTCATCATGGCACTGTGCTGGACTCCTACTCAGAAATAAGACTATTATGTGAGTAACATCACACCACCACAATGATGTTATTTTCAAATCCAAACTAGTACCTTTACACAAGTCCTCTACAAGTATCACTGGCATCTCTAACTCAGCATAGTTTTGTGGAGCTGGTCATTATAGTTTTATATATATAGTTATATTGAGGAGGCTCAAGGGAGACCTTATTGCTGTCTACAACTACCTGAGGGTGGTTGTAGCCAGGGGGAGGTTGCTCTCTTCTCTCAGGCAGCCAGCGACAGAACAAGAGGACACAGCCTCAAGCTGCACCAGGGGAAATTTAGGCTTGAGGTGAGGAGAAAGTTCTTCACTGAGAGAGTCATTGGACACTGGAATGGGCTGCCCAGGGAGGTGGTGGAGTCGCCATCCCTGGGGCTGTTCAAGGCAGGATTGGACGTGGCACTTGGTGCCATGGTCTAGCCTTGAGCTCTGTGGTAAAGGGTTGGACTTGATGATCTATGAGGTCTCTTCCAACCTTGGTGATACTGTGAGACTGTGATAGTTTTTGTAAGCATAAATATTCTCCTTTTTGCTCATATCTTTCAAGCACAGGATGACATCTCAGTGGCGCCTGTGGGAAAGAAACCTGCTTATGAGTTTTGTTCATTTTGCTCACATGGGATGTGAGGAATTTATTGAACTGTAAGCAGCTGGATATTTAATTCTTTCTAAGGCAGCAATAAAGACCAGTTGAAAATGGGATTTACTTTGCTCTCAGCTGAGGGGGAAAAGGCAAACAATGAAGTTCAGCAATGCAAAGAAAAGAGTCGTATCATAGCTTGCTGCAGAGGGGAAATTAATTAATGCAAGATGATATTTTTCAAAATCACTGTTGTTTATTAATTTTGCTATTCAGAACTCTGCCACCCCCAAACACTCATTTTAATAATATATTGGTTCTTACATGGTTATAGAAACATTCTCTGGATGATATCTAGATCCAGTAATAACCAGCAAAATATAGAAACAGTAATTGAACTGGAAGAGACTATTCCTGTGCTCAGTGCTGCTTGTGGTCAATACACCACTTGCCCAGTAGCTGGGCTCAAGCTCTTTCTGCTCTATGGCAGAAGGCAGCAGAGAATTACAAAGAGGCATTTAAGCATTTACTCACAGGTTATTATTATTACCCTCGCAGGGGCCAGCCACAGTCCAGACAGTGTCCAAATGCTTTCAGGGGACTCTGTCCTGTTGGACGTTGAGGCTTGAATCTTGCCAGCTTCTGGGGAAGGGACTCAGCCAATCTCTGACCTTGTCTGCTGGCTTCTTCTGGACCATCTCTATATATGCCCAGGGATTCTAGGCAGGACCTTCAGGTGCAGAAGGCAGATGTGGTGCAGTCTCAGCACCATGTCACGCTGGCCACACAGGCCGATCGCGTGCAGGCATCCAGGGTCTGCTCCTGGTAACTGGCAGCAGTGGAGTTTAGCAGGCAAGCAATAAGGCAGTGTGCAATAGCAGCAGGGCTGGGCACAGCAGAGAGAGCAGGCAAAGAGCAGGGAAGCAGAGCAGGGAAGCAAAAGCAGGTTGTTCACCTGCCTATCTCCTTTTATCAGTGTGGGCTGAGATTAACTGCCCTTTGGACACAAGAGTAGCCAATCAGGATGGCAGTTAGCCAAACCTTACCACCTTAGGCAAAGCCACAGGCTCACTTTTCCCTCATTTGGGAAAAGCACAGGCCTGGCACTAGGCAGGCACAAGTTAAGTGTGTGCACCTTACACCACAGGACCCTGGGCAGGTCACACTCAGCGGCTCCAGGTACTTTGTGTCCATTTCCCATGCTTGCCTCTCTGGTGGAGCAGAAAACATGCCTAGGCAAGGCAGGACATGTGTAAGCCTATTTTGGCCCTATGGGCCCTCCACGACAAGCTATGTTACTGTTTCTTCCTGCCTTCTTAGTAGAATACAAATTGCTTCTGGATACAGATGACAAAGTTAAGGAAATAGCTCAGAGCAAATCAGAATTTGTTGAAGTGCCTCCTCTTCAGTTTATGTGATGCTGGAGCCTGTTTTACTAGATTCTCAGATAGACTTGAAAATTTGCATCTAAGGAGTTTTCTTATGGAGGAAATAGTGTCAAAGATAATGTTTCAGTAACTATGACTAAACTCAAATCTTCAGATTTATGTCTGATCATATGCATAAGGCTTGCATTTCTTCTGTTTGGAGGTAGAGTGAGAACGACTCAGTCTTGGCTCTGTTGTACTGTACAGATCACAGTCTGTTCTAAGTAGTTGACAATCCTTGAGAGTGTGTGTGCCAGCTCAAATTTTACCTGACTTCTTTTAGTTTCTTCTCTGCCAAAGGGACATGAGATTTTGGGAGCATTCTTCTGTCAGCCCAAAGTCACAATACTTAAGGAACAAATAGTTAGGTCTGAAGGTAACGATGTCAGGAGAAACAGATGTGAACAAATCCCTGAAACACTTTGCTAGGCATCATCTTTCTTAGGACTATTCAATGAAATGTGCACCTGTGGCAAAACAGAGCTGCTATTCCAGAACACCTCTCCAGCATGATCAGAATAGAGAGTTCTAGAGTTAACACTGCATTTTCTCTCAGAGATGCTTAAAAATACCTCTCAAGAAATGGCTGGAAATTTGCAATCCTAACCATTTTCTCAAAGTATATCTAAAAGAGAGCCTACAGCCCTTGGCATGTTAGTCAATCTACAACTGCAGAAGGCAAGGGAAAACTCACTCCCTTCCTAATTTCAAACACCAGCTGAGAAAAACATCAACAGAAATTGAGAGGAATGGATCCATTTTTAGAGCTTTAATTATTTTCTTTCATTTCCTGGCATCTCTCCATATTTCAGAGGTTGCAGTCATTTCTGTTGGCAGGCAAAATCAGTGAAGACTTCAGCTGTTTCTTCAGTGCCCTCCTCTCTCATCTATGAGCCACACATAAAGTCCCTGACTCACAGAAACTCCCTGTCTCAAACTGTGACATTTCCCACCAGCATTTTCCAGAGCCATGCTCCCAGTCTGGCCGTAATCTTTGTTACTTTTGTGTCTCCACTTTCCTGGTATCCCAGCTGGTTTTGCCTCCCACACAAAGGTTTGAACACCCCAACCAATCAAGGCATCCCTTCCCACATAGGCCCCATATACCCTCTGGATAATGTCACAGGCTTGTGATGGATGGAGATGTATGGGTTGATACAACTCCTTGTCTCAGCAGGTGAGCTGCATACTTCATTTTCTTGTCTTAACTTTCTTTTTCTCTTTCCCTCAAGGCGTATGCTGCATGATTGGTTATGAAATATGGATGAGGGTAAGAAAGGGAGTACCAACAGCATCTCTTACAGTATGTGATATGTTTAGTAATGGTTAAGCTTATTGACAGCATTGCCCTTGGCTTTTAGGTCAGCAGAGAGCAGGGCTTGACTTCTGAGAGCTCAAAATGAAGCTAAACTCAAGCCTTGATATTTACAGACATTTCAGATAGGAGTTGCATCTGGGAGGTACTGCATTACATACAGCAGGCAAAATGACTAGTCTCTCATTGAAATCCTTTTCCCTGTAGCCAGGTGGGAGGTTGGTCTCTTCTGCCAGGCAACCAGCAACAGAACAAGGGGACACAGCCTCAAGTTGTGCCAGGGGAAATATAGGCTGGATGTTAGGAGGAAGTTGTTGGCAGAGAGAGTGATTGGCATTGGAATGGGCTGCCCAGGGAGGTGGTGGAGTCACCATCCCTGAAGGTGTTCAAGAAAAGCCTGGATGAGGCACTTAGGGCCATGGTCTGGTTGACTGGCTCGGGCTGGGTGCTAGGTTGGACTGGCTGATCTTGGAGGTCTCTTCCAGTCTGGTTAATTCTATGATTCTATCAGCAATGGCTTGGCTATTACTGTAGATTAAGATTATAATTGTGATCACAGAAATGCAGTTACACTGCCATGTATAACCCATCCACATTCAGCCACAGAGATGGCAGACAACTTTCTATATGAAAAGGTAGCTGCAACATTAAAACTCTTCTCCAAATCAAGTTGTACATGGATGGAATACAAAATAGAGTGGCCTCATCATTATTTTTTCTGACGTGCTCATAATGGTAATTACTCCCTCTAAAGAGAGTATAATTGGTAACAACTGAGAGCTTAGCAGCATGTGATTTTTTGTGTACTTCTGTCTGTTATTATTCTCTCATTTTTCATACATATCATTCATCCCTTGGCATTCATACATTGGTGGACCTTCATTAAGACTCCATTGGAACATTTTACAGCAATGGCCTCTAAACAACACAGTTTTTCCATGTCATCTTGACCACCCTGTTCTAAATAGCTCATCTCCCTTGCATGAATTTACATGTATGCTCTCAGTTAGCCAAGTTTCTGTCTTTAATGCTTCTGAGGAGTTCCCAGAGGAGTAACTCTCTTAAGACTGCAAAAGCATAAGGGATCTCCTGCTTATGAAGCCTAACAAGGAGTCTCTTGACAGCTGGTTCTTGAAATATGATTCATGTGTTCATTTGCTAAAAATAGAGGCGGCTGAACCAAAACAGAACTTCTAATATATCAGAAACCCCCTTGAAACACATATGCAACATCCACAAAGCAACGATGACCCAGGGTAGCCAACATCTACAAAAGTCAGGAAATGAGGATTTTAAAGGAGATGTCTAAGGATGGTGCCATTGAGGCTCACTGCTTAGGAGCTTTGAAAATCCTAGCAGAAACAGACTTTTATCATTCTAAATTCTTTGAAAAGCCTACCTGTAGAGCACCGTTGAGATTACCTCGTTAGTGGAGCTGCCTAGACCGAGAGCTTCAAGAGGCCCATTTCTCAGAGCCTATACTTTCATCACTTTCATACCCAGTAAAGGTTATCTAATCAAGGCCTTCAAAATCCTTAGATGTTCTTGAATATCCTGGCCATCATAGTGTTAATGGGAGAGCCCCAAAAATGTGAAACTGCCTAGAAATAAAACTGAAACAGACCAAATAAGTTCCATTGCTTTTGAAGAGTGTGTTGCAGAAGGAAATGGGAAGCAAGGCCAGTTAAGAAAAGTATTAATCTTTTAAAAAGCAATCAATTTTCAATAATGTAAGGTATAAGTTCCACTACTGATGCAGGTAAAGTCAGCATAAAGAAACCCTTAATAAAATCTTGCCACAATTCCTTTGATGTCTCAACCCTCTACTTGCACTTAACAGGCAAGAAAAGCTCAATCCTGTTCCCTAGATCTAGACACAGGCTCACTGAAATCAGTCACATTATGTAGAACTCTACCCAAGCTGACCTACTTGCATGATCAGCTACTCAAACCCAATAAGTCTGTACTCTGGGAGATAAATCCAGCTGAAAAAATTAGTTGTGATTGCAACACCTTTTAAGTATTCAAAATGGAAATGCTTTAGGAAATGGACAGGACACATCTGTGAAAATTGCATGTAAGTGAAGGCAAGGCAGATACATAGAATCATAGAATCAACCAGGTTGGAAGAGACCTCCAAGATCATCCAGTCCAACCTAGCACCCAGCCCTAGCCAGTCAACCAGACCATGGCACTAAGTGCCTCATCCAATCTTCTCTTTAGCACCTCCAGGGACAGTGACTCCACCTCTTCCCCAGGTAGCCCATTCCAGTGCCAATCACTCTCTCTGGCAACAGCTTCCTCCTAACATCCAGCCTAGACTTCCCCTGGCACAACTTGAGGCTGTGTCCCCTTCTTCTGTTGCTGGTTGCCTGGGAGAAGAGACCAACCCCACCTGGCTACAGCCTCCCTTCAGGTAGTTGTAGACAGCAATGAGGTCTGCCCTGAGCCTCCTCTTCTCCAGACTAACCAACCCCAGCTCCCTCAACCTCTCCTCATAGTGCTTGTGTTCCAGGCCACTCACCAGCTTTGTCATGAGAAGCAATTAAGTTCCTTTACAAATGAGGGCTTTCTACTATTCAGGTAGCACATTGTCCTGCTTCCCTCTGTTCTGTAGGTAGCCTGTCCTGACACATCAGATCATCAGCAGTTGTTTCAGAGATTTCACTGATGACTTAAGAGTGCTCAGCATGCCTCCATAATCTTTGGATTTCACCCTACAATTACAGAGTTGCTTATCCAAGAGAAAAAAAAATGCATCTTGTCATTCTCAAGAGGAAACAATCTGGAATCATTCATCTGGTTCCACTCACTGCACAGTTTGGTATTGGGTGTAAAAATGTGCCCTTATATGATATGTGATTCTGACTTCTTGGCAGCAAGTGGGTCAGAATGCTGGATAACAGGAGCTGAAAACCACATAAATTAGAGCAGAACAAGGAATGTCAAGTCACTGAGTACCTTTCAGCTGAGTAAGCAAAGGAGGAGAGTAAATTTTTCACTGTGACCTGAAACTCAATAAAGTTGAAGCAGAGCAAGCAAAATAGGAGCTTATTTTTTAATTAGATAAAGCAGACAGGAGAGAAAAGAACTAGCTCTACACCAAGAGACACAAGCAAGAAGATATTTTTCCAGGCATCTCTGACATAATTAACATCAAGAAAACTTTTGACAAGGTTTTCAAAAGGGGACTGTGCACACCACAGGCATCTGAGAAACAATAAATACACAATAAATACATCCACAGGGACACTGGGGATGGCAGAGAAAAAATTAGGGACATAGTATACTGCACTAGGCTTAGTATCTCCAGATAGCATTAATTTGTCTAAGACCAGTAAGGAAAAAAAAATTGAATTTTTCTACAGTGTGTGAAGAGACAGATCAGAGATTTTGGATAAGAGCACAGCAGAATTTTCTCTCTTTTTTTTTTAATGTGACCTAAGTAGCTGTGAAAACTGATGGACTGATGGTCCTAGAAACATAATAACTTGGTGCAATGGAGTGGAGATAAACACAAAATGCCAGATAATGTAGTGAAAAGTGTACTAAGAATGTGAAGGAAGATACAGCAGATAGCCACGGAGTAGGACAGTAGATATAGCACGGAGTAAGAGGATGCTGTTAGACCATCGATCTGCACAAGCAGCTTCTTAGCATCATAGAATCAACCAGATTGGAAGAAACTTCCAAGATCATCCAGTTCAACCTATCCAATGCCAGTCACTCTCTCTGGGAAGAACTTCCTCCTAACATCCAGCCTATACCTCCCCCAGCACAACTTGAGACTGTGTCCCCTTGTTCTGTTGCTGATTGCCTGGGAGAAGAGACCAACCCCACCTGGCTACAACCTCCCTTCAGGTAGTTGTAGACAGCAATGAGGTCCCCCCTGAGCCTCCTCTTCTCCAGGCTAAACAACCCCAGCTCCCTTAGCCTCTCCTCATAGGGTTTGTGTTCCAGGCCCCTCACCAGCTTTGTTGCCCTTCTCTGGACACCTTCCAGCACCTCAACATCTCTCTTGAATTGAGGAACCCAGAACTGGACACAGTACTCAAGGCGTGGCCTGAGCAGTGCTGAGTACACTGAATTGTTCTGTTCTGTGGGGAATTATGTCTCTGAAATATATTCCCATGTTCCTCACTGTGCACATCTCTCTGCCTTTACACATGGTGGCTGTTAATTTATGTGAGCTCTTTTGCATAACTGTAAGTGTAGTATAAACACTCCACCTAACTCTGAAACAAGGTTCTCCTGAACAACACAGGTTTGCTTTGGTAGCTGTGCCATGCCAGGAAATTATGTTTCAATGTCCTAAAGACAAGAATTGAAAAGAATTTGAGTTGAAACAAAATCAGAGAATCATAGAATCAACCAGGTTGGAAGAGACCTCCAAGCTCATCCAGTCCAACCTAGCACCCAGCCCTAGCCAGTCAACCAGACCATGGCACTAAGTGCCTCATGCAGGCTTTTCTTGAACACTATTTCAGAAACACAAAAATTAAACATTTATAAATCCATCTCTTTCAGAAGTTAAGAATAAATTTAACAACAATAATAACAGTGATACTAATAGCTAAATCAAACTTTTCATCCTGGTTTCTGAGAAGAAAACAACTGTGATAAAGCAGCATTTTCCAAGGAGTAGAAACAGATTTGTGCTGAACCATTAGTTGTGCAGCAGAGCTCATAGGTCTCTGCTGCCTAGGCTTTCTTGAAACAAAAATCCAAGGCAACTACAACTCTGGGCAGAGCAGATGGATGGATAAAGACACAAAGAGTGAGGCAGAAGAAATAATAAGGCAGTGCTGGTAATAGTTGCCCATGAAATCTCCCACACCGTACCACCTACATAGTATTCCAGTAGATAGAATTGAATTTAAGGTGTTTACAATTAATATTTGTGGCCAAATAAACGAGCTGAGATTCAGCATAGATAGAATTGTATTTAAGGTATTTATAATTAATATTTGTGGCCAAATAAATGAGCTGAGATTCAGCATAGATAGAATTGAATTTAAGGTATTTATAATTAATATTTGTGGCCAAATAAATGAGCTGAGATTCAGCACTCACATCTCTCTCTTACTTTCGTGATAAGTGGAATGGGAAAATAAAGAAGCAAGTTGCCTTTCCTTCTCTGCTTGATAGCCTGGGCAAGGAGAGCCATGTGTTTTCCCATCTGTGCAGAAGTTTTGTTCATTGCTCTGGATCAAAATTCGAGGGAGGAGGGACACCAGGGATTTTGTTTCAGAACATAGTGCTGTACAGCACAAGCAAGAAAAGTTTCAGTGAAATTTTCCATCCCTATTATTGTTTTCCACTGCAGGGATAAATAATGGATGAGCAACCTCATGTTTTATTGCCAAGTATAAATAAATGATTCATTTATTTTATATGTGTGTGTGTATATATATATATATATATATATAAACAGATGTTTGTAATTAAATGATAAGTTTTACTAGCGCGTGACTCTGAGTTTAGTTCATGCTCCACGAGGATGAGCATTCACAGCATGAATCAGCAAATGATTCTG